>CAJNJA010010067.1:1911-14427 GCA_905231915.1 Symbiodinium necroappetens
TAGGGTTCAGGGTTTAGGGAGGTTGGTCCATTTTCCATTTTTGTGTTACTTTCGCCGGCCCTGCCCGCCCGTACCCCGCCTTGTCCTGTTGCAAGCCTTTCCCGAAGCCCCTCAGACTGGGTTCTTGTTAAGGGATTTGGTTTAATGTTGCCATAAGAAGGAATCCATATTATTTGCTAGAGATCCCTATTATGGTAATTTTAAATTTCGGCTAAATCCCCAACAAGAACCCAGTTAAACTGACTCCCCAAGACTCGCCTGCCCGTATTACGGCTGGGCCAGCGAGATGGCAGACTTGTGCTCCGCCATCGTATCTCCGACAACAATGCCCTAAACCCTAAACCCTAAACCCCTAAAGCCTAAACCCTAAACCCTAAACCCCTAAACCCTAAGCCCCTAAACCCTAAACCCTAAACCCTATATACTTCCGCTGCACACTGTGGCGTGCCGCCCTGAACCATGCCGACCAACAGTGCACGCTTTTCCGATGGCAGTGAGCTGAGCTTGAATGCCTGCTCTGCAAGGGCGCTCTACAGCATGGCCATCATGATGATGAACCCACGAATCTAGGGTTTAGGGGGCTACGGGTAACACCCGAAACCCAAGTCTACAGTAAAATCCATAAAGTTTAAAGCATGCGTTAAAGATGATTCGTGCTGGATATCCTGTATTCTGGGCTTCTGATATAAAGACGCAGCATGTCAATGATGCCCTTGCCAGGCCAGCACCCAGAACGTAGCTGCACATCAAGCGAAGGGAGAGGATGTCAAGTTGCTCGACTGATTGTCTCTAAGGACTTAAGTGGGCATCGGTCCTTCAGGGCTGATAGGATTTATAGGGTTAGGCATGATACGTGGTTAGGGATTTTTGGTGTAGGGCTGTGAAGGGTTCAAGGGTTCGAGAATAGCTGCTAAGGTTCGGGTCTAGCTTGAAGGGTTTCGGCTGAGAACTCCCCAAGCAGCAGTAAGTAGCACCTTCTATCCGGGCTGCTGAGAAATCTAGCTTTTTCTTGTGAAGGCCTGTTGGGGATCCGTGTTAGGGCTCAGTGCCAGGACGCCTCCAAGCATGTTTAGAGGTGTATTGGAACTCTTAGGGTTTATGGTTTTCTTCAGAGGATCCTAAGTACCTGTGCTATGGGGGATACTTACCCAAACCACAGCAGTAATTCATACTATAGAAACCCTACCTTCTACTCTATACATAGGTACTTGGGACCCTTTAAATTTGGGACTCCTTTAAAGACGTGGGGTTATCACAGAGAGAGAGCTTTACCTACCCTCTACTTGCCGGGCTGTTCCTCCTAGCTTTCACCTTCTCATCGTTCTAGGACCAAAAGCAGAACCCTAAACCCTAAACCGTGATTTCAAAAAAGTAGTAGCCTGGATGGGCTTTGGGGGGAATCCCTAAACCCTAATCCCCGAAGCCCTACAGTAAGCCCCCCAAACCCTCTGATGGGATATTTTATATTTTCCCTTCTTGGGCTGAAAAGCGGATCCCACGTACGAATATTTTGTTCAGCGGCTGTAGGGGGCCAGCCTAGTACTTCTGACATTCCCAGTTCTATATGGGTAGTTCTCCAAGGGTCCCTTTTTCGGTTCCTTATCGTAAGGATGCCGTACTACTTCGGGAACCTAGAAAGGGATCCTAATTTAGAAACCTACCCATATATGTATGTGTATATATATACACACACATATACTTGTTTGGGGAGCCCTTGTTGTGGGCAAGCAGTCAGGGAGCAGAGGCCGACATCGCGACTGATGCGAAGGGTTTTTGACATCACCGACGAAGTGCAGGACAACAGCCAGGAGGACGACAACAAGAACAACAGCGACGGCAACGACGAGGAGCTTGTCGTCAAGATGGTTCATCGCGAGGTGGAGAAACAACTTCGTATCAGCCCAGATGACACGAAGGAGAACATCATTGCCAAGGTCGGAGATGTTGGAGCCGACACCGCCCTCATGACTTGTGTCCCTAGCTATACGCTTCAGACGGGGGGGGGGGTGTTGTGCGCTCAAGACAACACGCCGTGTACTGTTTGCAACATTGTCCATGTCAACATGCGCATGCAAAAGCTTCGAAACTCCAGGCAGCAGCAAGCCGCACACAAGCGAATTTCAGCACAGCTGAAGCCTTTGCACCCACCCATAGAATCCACTGAGTGTTGGTTTTTGTTTGAGATTTTGGGAAGGATTGCGCCTTCAGTTTCACCCTACCTAGAGGGTCACACTCTCTAAAGCAGGGGCTTAGCATGACCCCATGGGAGACCCTGCATGTTTAGGGTTCGTTCTGCGGTAGCCCTGGTATCGTGTTTCGCTCGAACTTCACCTGAATCCTGTCTGTAAACTGCGGTTTATACGGGTTAGTGCTGAGTATTGCGTCTTGCCTTGTTGCAGAGGTGTCTTTAGATTCCCATTGTCCGTGTACTTAATATGTAGCCATATTAGTTACATATCTCCAAACTCGATTCTACTGATTCAATCCCCCATAAGCGAGTCCCCTCTCAGGTGCCTTTCTGTCTTTGGATTTGAGAGTCTAGCGCTTATGCTTATCCCGTGGCAGTCCAGCTTCTTGAATTTACCAGATGACGCAGCCGAAATGTCAGGCTTTCTCTTTCATTGAAACGTGTTGAGTAAAAACAAATCTCGTGCCTTGATTGCTCTACCCGTAGGCTCCTAAGTAGTTCCGGGGTTTATATTTAGAATGCTATAAGGTATTCCCAGAAAGGAACTACTTAGGAGCCTATGGGTAGGCAGGAGTTAATGGAAGCCGAGAGAACTTAAGCCGTGAGCCTTGCTCGGTAGCCAGTGCCCCTTGCAGCTTCAGCTGCCCAAGCTCCAAGCTCAAAGACGGGTTTAGAGTTTGGGGTTTGGAGTTTAGAGCTTGGGGTCTAGAGTTTGGGGTTTAGGGGTTTAGAGTTTAGAGTTTGGGGTTTAGGGGTTTAGAGTTTAGAAGTTTAGAGTTTAGGGGTTTAGGGGTTTAGAGTTTAGAAGTTTAAGAGTTTAGAGTTTAGGGGTGTCAGGTTTAGAGCTTATAGGGGTTTAGGGTCCTTAGATCCACACAAGAACTTGACGCCGTCCCAAAGCAGCCAAGGGCGCCCTATCCATGCGAAGAGTTTCAGCTTGTCTCGGCTGGGCCGGGGGCCTCTGTGGGGATTCAGGTTTAGGGTGTGGGGTTTAGGATTGATAGCTTAGGTTTGAGAGTGTAATTAGGGTTTCAGGTTCAGGGTTTGGGGTGGTAGGGTTTAGAATTTAGGGTTTAGGGTTTCCTGCAAACTCACATGTGCTGCATGCGTTCCCTATCTCGGGCGGCTCTTCCGCATCCTCCCCAAGTTCGAGGTGCTACCACAGTGCAGAAGCTCGAGTAATCAACAGTAGTATCCCCCCTGTGGTCCTGCATGAGTATGTCATAGAGCCTAAATTCAAGCTAACCTTTAAGCCTGCCATGGAGCCTTCTACAAATTGACCTTGAAGCCCGAATTCCGAAATCAAGTCTGAGAATAGGAAACGGTTTGGGACTGTATATTTGGCAACACCTAAGACCTACTAACACTATACTTCTTGGGTTCGTTCTTATGAGAAAAGTCAAAGAACCTCACAAACCTCAATCTAATGATTAAGGCCCTTAGATTACGGGCGGAAGATCGAGGATTGGGCCCTAAACCCTAAACCCTAAACCCTTGGGAGAATCAGCAGGGGCTTCATGCAAGCCCTGTCTCGGTGAAAGGGCATCACCAACAGCAGCTGTGTAGTGCCGAGACTCTAGGTCCTGAGGCCCTTCCCTAACCCTCCAGGTACCTACTCTGTAGGGCCCTAATAGGGGCTCTAGTAGCCTCTATGGTAGTAGATACCTGGAGGGTTAGGGCTTACCTTAACCCCAACGAACCTACCGTTTTAAGGACTTATGTAAAGAAATTGGTTAAATGAATGAAGCCCAAGCACTCCAAAAAATCAAGAAAACGGCGAGGTCCGGACTCCTCGCAGCACGGGCCCTGGCAACTGAGGTTTAGGGTTTAGGGTTTAGGGTTTAAGGGTTTAGGGTTTAGGGTTTAGGGTTGAAGGTTTAGGGTTTAGGGTTTCTTTGTTTTTGGGGGGTACGTGGTCTATAGGTCTGTAGGGGGCTAAGGTCGAGGGTCTAGTGTCAGACAGGCGGCTTGCCCAGTGGCCGCAAAAAAGCCGTCTGAAAATCACTAGCCATATGCTCCAGTGTAGTTCCTTTTGGGGATTACCTTCTCGGATTCTAAACCTAAACCCAGAAAAAAGGAACTACAATGGAGCCTATGGGTGGCCTCTTCTTAGGCATGGGTTGGGGCGACTTCTGAGCCAGGGCCAGCTACTTGCTTGAAGAGGGGCTTACACGGATTTTAGAGCTGGGATAGGCCATTCCCTAGCCCCCCAGGTACCTACTACAGGGCCCAGAATCTATAGTAGGTACCTGGAGGATGAGGGATTGCTTTTTGTTAGATGTTCCTTTGTTGGGCTTAAGGGTACGAATATACGTGTGCTCCTCGTTGTAATGGTCGAGTCTAACGAGAAGGTCTGGGTAGTTTAGGGTTTAGCGTTTAGCGCAACAACAGAGAGGTGTGAATACGTTGTAGTATTTTTCACTTGGGAGTTAAAACAGAACTGTACCACAATGCAGCAGGCTCCTATATACAACAGCAACATCCTCTTTTTGTATCGCAGAGGAGAACATCGAATACAGAGTGGGTGTATGTAGGGCTGCTTAAAGAATTATGGTGGGAGTATATTTCGGGTGTCTTCATAGACATAGAGGAGCTGATGATGTTGAAATCGTGAGCGACAGGTAAGACTGACCATCTCCACTCTGCTTGAGGATAGAAGTGTCTATGCCTGTGGTGTTGAAGAAGGTACCGACGACGTCGCGGGCACTGGCTGTGACGTGAAAGTCTTTCAGACGAAGAAGCTCGCTGCGGTGACCAGGAACTGGAGCCAACGTGTGCTTGAGATCGAGGCAGACGGGGAGCCGGAGGCCGAGGAGCAGGGGGACAACAGCAAAGAGCTTCGGGACAACGGAAAGGCCAGGAAGTTGGCCCGGATGATCAAGAGTGGCACTGTGCCAGAGGACATCCATCTGTATCCCAAAAGACATGCTTGTGTACATAGCCGGCCTCACAAAGATTCCCTCGAGGGGTTTCGGGTGTAGGGTTTAGAACCCCTTCGTGATACGAGAACTTCTTCGTCCCCCAGAAGTACCATCTTGCAGATCCTGACTGAGACAAGATACACGGAGCAAAGCAGGCACTCGTGTTTGCTTTTGCTGTTGAAGGGCGTTAGCGGGGAACCAGGACTCTGAACCCTAAACCCTAAATCCTAGACCCTAAACTCTAAACCCTAAACCCTTAAACCCTAAATCCTATATCCAAAGCCCTGAGCCGCTTGACTCAAAAGTCCCGAGCCCTTAAAACCCGTGACCAGAAGCCCCCCGAAATGCCGTCAACCCGAAGCCTTGCCAATCCCTAGGGGCCCTACAAGGTTTAGGGTTTATGGTTTTAGGGCTTATGCTATTGATGATATAAATCCTGCATTACCTTAAGGACCCTAAACTATGGGAGTGATGGTATATTCCTTATTATGGGTAATGCAGGATTTTTGTCATCAACCGTAGGAGCCCTACCTGGACCCCGAAGAACATAACAAGGCTTTTCAAGATGTAGGTCACTACTTGGGTTTAGGGTTTAGGGCTTTAGGGTTTTGGGTTTAGGGTTTATTCAGGTAAACCCTAACCCGAAGCCCGAACTGCCCAACTTCACTGAAGGCTACAGGCCTTGAAGCCTCGGACACCCTCTAAATCCCCCCCCCTCTCGTCAAACCCCACCCTATAAGCCCTAGAGATTCCCTAGAGAACCTTCAATCCAGGCCGGTTCCCTCAGTTGCTGGATCCTCTTAAGTGCCAGAGAGGCCTGGCCAGGGATTTGGGTTTGTCTTGCTAGGTTTTCGGGTGTGATTTTGATCTTTAGGGCTGAGGACCCACAGGGATATGGGGTGCAGCAAGAGGGCTTTTTTGCGTGCTGTAGGTTTGCAGCTGAGGCTCTTGAGGGTAAATGTAGCCGTCTGAATATATGGAACTAGTTGCAGAGCCGCTCTTGCAGCCCCTACCATAGTGTACCCCCAAAAGCCTTCTTCCAACCATTTGGTACTCCATTTCGGGATGTTTTTGTCGCGGCCTACAGGGCCTCAGGTGTTGGGGTCGGCTCCGCGAGCTGGGGGTCGTGTTTGCAGGTGTTGGGGGTTCTGTAGAAGTGTGTGCCTACTTGGCTCTAAGGGTCCATGTACCCCAATACTTTGCCCTTAAAGCCTTAAAGTAGTTCCTTTGTAGGTACTTTGGGGCCACAGTTTTGGGCACATGGACCCTTACGGTGTTCGCAGTTGGCTGGAACACGGACGTGAGACTGCCATGCCTATGTGGCAATGGCAAGCGCACGCCCTCTATCCCTCGTCCTAATGCCCAATCAGAATTAATTCCTTAAACCCTAAATTCCCTAAACCCTAAATTCCCTAAACCCTAAACCCTCTTCCCTAACCCCCGCAATCCTTTAAGGCCTAAGCCCTAGACCGTAATCGTCAAGCTTCAGCTCTTGAGCCCGAACTTCTCAACCCGAACCCTACTTAACCAAAACCCTCTTGTCTCTCCACCCCAGGCCCCACGCCCCGAACCTTCGATTTAGGAACCCTGTGCCGGGGCCTTAAAACTGGAATTCTTGTCAAAGCTTTTAACCTATAGTCTCCATTGTAGTTACTTTTTTTGGTTTCACCAATTCTATATTAAGGATCCTAAAGGGTAACCCCAAAAAGGAACTACAATGGAGACTCAAGGAAGGTTCTGAATATAACCTGCCATCAGAAAGATCAGGAATTAGCATACATAGTGTGCTTTTTCCCTACTACGGCCTCAGCCCTGCTAAACTCTCCGAAAATAGAAGCCTAAATTCCTAAATAATTACCAATATCATTCTTTGCGTTTCCTTATAATATTTATGGCTCTAAAAGGGGGCCCAAAACCCTATTCTAATTATGTAGGCCTCTACATCACCATGGGCAAAAAGTGGAAGAAGTAGCCGGGAGGACTTGGCCTGGACGCGTCCGAAAGAGCTGTGGCCCGACTCCTCTTGGCTGTTCCCGGCGGAGCTTCGGGTAATTCTTCACGAGGCAGGCCTCGGGGCTTCAGGGCCTTAGGGCTTTGGGGTTCAGGGTTGTTGGGCTCAAGGTTACGGGTTTAGGGCTAGGGTTTGGGTTTTTGGGGGTTCTGGGTTGTCTCTTGAGGCTCTACAGATCCGCATGGCTCGAGTTGTGTTTTCTAGGGCGGTTTTCGGGTAATAACCGGGTGCCAGCGGGTTCTAGAGTGGTGGTTGTCTTTGTGTTTTGATTTAGGTTTGTCCGTATGTGTTTGCATGTTTGTGCCAATGTTGGTGTAAGGTTTAAGGTTCTTGGTCTGATGGCGGTACAGCCTGCGGCTTTTGCAAGGCTAGAATGATTTCTGGTTTTCTGGGGCAGGCTGCCATGAAATTATTTGTTACGGCGGCCGCATGAGGTTTGTGGTCTCGAGTCTCGACCACTGTAATACCTGTATACATACTTCGAAGAAGGGGGTTTAGGAGGTACGCGGATGTAGAGGCCACGTAAACAGAAAGTCTGACATGCTACCACTATGAGACTACGTGCCGCAGAAATCATACGGAATGTCCAGCGTATGCATGGACCCTCAAAAGTGTGAATCAGCAATCCAAGACTAAACCCTAAGTCCGAAGATGCGCAGAGTCCGCTGGATCCTCTACGAAGCTAAGCTCCCCAGATATATGGTCCAAGTTTGATATTTTTTTGGAGGTCTCCTTGCTAAGATTTTCAGTTGTTGATGGCTTCGTGGGCCTATACCCGAAACCTCAAAACCCGAATTCGGAATCTCCCCGAGTCCTAGACTCCCCCAAACACCCGAGCCCCTAAACCCTCTACCCCGAGCCAGGAACCATCGCCACCTATCTTCATGGGTTTAGGGTTTAGAGTTTGGAGTTTAGGGTTTAGAGTTTAGTGTTTAGGGCTTAGGATTTAGAGTTTGGGGGTTAGAGTTTAGGGCTTAAGCTCACAACCTAAGCGAGCCCGAGCCCTAAAGCAAAGCCCAGCAGCGTACAAAAGTTTTGTCGGAATCGCAATCCCCAAGGTTCCAAGTGCCCATATACCGTATAGTCTCGGCCTTGCGGGGGTTCCGACAAAGGTACTCTGAAGCTTTAAAAAAAACACAAAGAAGTATATCCTATAAAGGTGCATGTGAGACCCTTTCAGAAGCCCAGTTGGGGGGACTCCGGCCCGACTCGCTAAGCCCTAAATACGCTAAACCCATTCGGAATCCCAGGTTGCCGGGCAAAACCCCTAAACCCTAATTAAACCCTATGACCCTAAGCTCGCAACCCTACACCCTAAACCCGAAACCCGTAATCTGAAACCCTAAACCCGAAACCCTAAAACTTAAAACCCTAAACCCTAAACCTCTGCACCCGAAACCCTAAGACCCTTTCAGAAACCCTAAGACCCTTTCAGAAGCCTTCAGACCCTTTCAGAAGCCCTAAGACCCTTTCAGAAACCCTCAGACCCTGTCAGAAGCCCCAGTTGTTTGGCGGGTCGGAAGCCCCGAAGAAACGCCGAGACGACAGGCTCAAAGCGACCGGAAACTCGGGAGCCAGGAGGCCCGAAAAACATTGGGTTTTAGGTTTTTGTTGTTTTGGGGTTTCAGGGTTTTGGGATGTTAGGGATTTTTTAGGGTATTGGGGTTTTTGGGATTTTTTAGGGTTTTGGGGTTTTAGAGTTTTAGGGTTTTTGGGGTTTTAGGGTTATATGGGTTTTAGGGTTTTTTTGGTGTTTTAGGTTTTTTTGGGGTTTTGGGGATTTAGGGCTTTGGTGGTTTGGTGTTTTAGGGTTTGGGGGTTTTAGGGTTTGGGGTTATGGGGCTTTAGGGTTTTAGGGTTCAGGGATTTAGGGTTTAAATTGTTTTGGATTTAGGGTTTAGGATTCGGCAGCTCCGGTCCCTGAAGTAGTACAGCAAAGTTGTATTTAACCTGCCTTTGCCAACGAATGGTATTAGGGTTTTTTATAACATATGATAAAGAGGTTTAGGAGAGTTTAGGGCATGGGGTTTTGGGCAAGTGAATTAGGTTTTGTTTCGGAGCGTGGACAGACGTCTTCTTAGGAATAGTGGTGAGTGTATGTTCTCGTTCCCTAAGCCTTAAGCCGGGATACTTGCAATGAGATCCTAACCTCCAGGGTTTGCATTTTGCACGGCGAAATCCTATAAACCCTAAACCCTAAAGCCTAAATCCCGAACCCTAAACCCTAAAGCCTGAACCCTAATAACCCTAACCCTCCAGGTACCTGGGCTTGGTGATTAGTGTTTAGGTTAGCAGCTCAGGATGGGGAGGTGTTTCCTTATCTTTTTGTTCTTTGTGTGTGTGTGTGTGCGCGTGTGTTTTGGTTGTACATGTTGGATGAAGCCGTTGTTCTTGCTGTTTCCATGTCGGTTCCTAGAGCAGCCTTTTTTCACCTCGGTGCCGTTGCAAAGCACATAATTAACGCAACAGATTACATCAGATTGCTGGCCAATCTGAAGGGCAGCAAAAGAACAAAAAGATAAATATGTATTTATCATGCATAGACAAGAATCTTCACGAATAAAACGTAGGACGTTATAAGCGTAAGATAAGGAGTTCTTTGCACGTCTAGCATTCGTGGCGCAAATACTCCCCAGTAGCATTTACATGTTCACCTGTTTCTTCTCTGAATTATAAGACTCCGCCTCCGCAGAGTGTTGACTAGATGGCTTGTTTTCACGTTTTCCCTAGTGCCCGGTGTAGGCATGACTGGCATGACCTTGACATCAACCGCAACTTGTATTTCCGGATACACCTTGCTCTTTTGTATTAAACTTAGCCGTAAATTTGTTCTTGTTGTTCCTCTACGGGAATCATTGTAGTTGCCGGCGAACCATTCGCTCGTTGTGATTACTACATGTTAATAGCAGCTCAAATCTTTATGCAATGCATCTATTTGGGTTACTCCCGTAAACAACTTATCCAACCCCTCGGCGAAGCTGTATGCCCAGGAAATCTCAACATTTCTCGTTGGCCATTTGTTCAACTGCTTTTGAACTATATAAACTCCTCCCGAAACCAATACAAAACGTCTTGGGCTATTATATTTATCTTAACTTTTTCGTTGCTTCAGTCTTCATGGTCAACAACTGTTGCTCTTTACAAACTCCTCTCGGAACCGATGCCAATACAACTTCGTGGGCTTATCGCCAGTTTAAGTAGCAGGAATGCAGCAGCAAACGCGTCCTAGCAATATTTAAGACTCAGACAGTCAGTTGCTGAAGGGTTCCCTTTGCTGGATCCTTGCCGGAGGTGGTGGCCTGCCTCGAGCTGGAGCAGGAGGTTGAGGTGGTGAGGGATCCGGTTTCTCGAGTTGAGGAAGTACGGCCTAAATCATAATCCTTGCGCCGAAAGGGTCTTGGTTTAGCTTCGGTTTCTGAGGGTTTGGTTTACAGACGAAGCGTCCTCGGGCTTCTTTGGAGGATAAGGCGATGTGGTGATCCGTTTCATTTCATGGTTTTAAAATCACTTTGCTCTATAGAGAGTGTGAGCACTCAAACAGTGGGTTTGGGGTCAGAAAAACTATCCTTTGGGTGGTGTATGAGGTACCTCAACCCCTCTGTTTGGATACTTGGACCCTTCAAATCGAATCGGTCTCACAATATACCCCAACCCTCCACGTACCTACTAAGACCTACTATAGAGGGTACAGAGCCCCTACTAGGGCCCCATATAGTAGGTAGCCGGAGGGTCAGGGATACATACCTCAATCCACTGAGCGTTCATGCACAGTATACGAACCCCGGACCTTCAGCCCTTGAGCCTAAGTCATATCAGCCCTAGATTCCCTAGATGCCTAAATCTGCAGTCTGACAACCCAAGCCCACCAAATTTCTGAACCCCAAACCCTAAACCCTAAACCGTAAACCCCCAAGCTTTAAAGGCTCAAACCCCTAGACCCAGAACATCTGAAATTTAACCCCCTCGAACCTCAACCCCCTGAACCCTAAACACTCGGACTCCCAACCCCGCAGCACTTAGAGCCTAAAGCTCTTAAACCCCAACCCCTTCACACCCTGAACCTCGAGCCAGGTAGTTAAAAATGGTGTCTTGTGCACCCTGCTTGGAGCTACTTTGGTTCAATCCTTACTGATAATTTGCCCGCAACCCCTCAACCCCAACCCCCCAAACCGTAAACCCAAAACCCTAAATCCCTAATCTCTAAATTCCTGAACCCCTAAACCCCTAAACCCAAAGCCCTAAAAACAAGACACCTGGTGATTCCGAGACTTTCATTGTGCTTCCTCAACCCTCCGCCCTGGGTTAGCGGTTTATAAGGTTTAGTTTGGGGGTTTAGGGCTTATAGGGTTTAGGGGCTTTGGGTTTAGGGGTTTAGGGTTTATAAGGTTTAGGGGCTAAGGGTTTAGGTTTTATAGACTTTGGTGTTTCAAGCTCACGCAGGGAAAACTTGTTAAACCCTAAACCGTCAACAGTAAACCAAACAATGCCTGCGTGCCAGCGCTTGCATCACTGCCGGCTGCCAGCTCCGCAGTACAGCACAGTCCCCAGGAGGATGCAAGTTAGAGTTTCAATCGAGGTTTATTTGGAGTTAGGGTAAAACTGTGTGTGTGTGTGTGTGGGGTTTGTGTGTTCCAGAAGGGTCTCACAGGTGTGAGATTTGTTGTTGCTTTTGTTGATGTGTTCACCATCTCTGAACATTCCAAGCCGTCAAATCCTAGACTCCACATCCGAAGCTGTACTTTAAGCCTCGAAACCCTAAACCCTCTTAGTGCTCCTTACAACACGACTTCGTTATACCAGCCCTTAAAGAGATGTAGGTTTTTTCGGGGGTTAAGGTCAGGGTCTCGAAGCCTCGAACTCCCGAAGTGCCAAGCTCCCAGGCTGAGTTTCTTTAGGACTTAGGCTTTGGAGTGTTGAGGATGTTTAGGGCTAACTGGACCCCAGACGAACCTACTTAGACTTTTTAAAAAGGACTTTAAAAAAGGTAATCATACTTGGGAAGCCTAAAAAGGCAGGGATTTATAGGGTCCAGGTATAGGATTCGGGATTTAAGGTTTAGGCGGTTTAGGGTTTAGAGTGCAACGCCCCTAGCTCGGTAACCGCTAACTCCAAGCCTGAGCCCGTTGCGTTGAGCCCTCGGATGCTCCAACTAGCCCACCATACGTAGCATTTCTAATTTTAGAGACTTTAAGCCTTTAGACACGTCTAGCTTGAATCAGAACGACTATTCAAGGTTTACTTTACAGTTCAGGATAAACATATGTGTGTGTGTAGTAGGTGTTTATGTGTGTCTGTATGCATGTACATGTGTACATGTATGTACATATATATATATATATATCTCTCTCTCTCTCTCTGTTTTGACTCTCTCTCTCTCTCTCTATATATATATATAT
>CAJNJA010010069.1:0-14426 GCA_905231915.1 Symbiodinium necroappetens
CCGCCCCCGCATCCGCCCGCCCCCGCTTCCGCCCGCCCCTGCCTGCACGCCCGCAGGTTGCCTGGGCCGTGGAGACGGCCGCCGGCTGATGCTCATCTGATGGGCAGCCAGATGAAACACGTTAGCCGGCGCCGGCAAGCAGCGCCAATCATCGCGCCGCCGGTGCGTCCTTGAAAGAAGCGAGCCCATCCACGGGCGACGCCCCGAGATCGAGTTTGCTAGCTCACTACTGCCCGCGCTCCCACTGATGCCTGCTCGCCCGCTGATGCTTGCTGGTGCTCACAGCCCGCTCACCCGCTGATGCTCCTCTGCTCGTCGAAAAGATCTGTTTGACACTTTTTCACCGTATGAGCTAAAATGCAGAAAGGCCGCGTAGGCCTTCTAAAACGCAAGATTCGACACGTTTGACGCTTTTAAACACTTTTGAAATCTTTGGAGGCTAGCAGCCGGTGAGCATCGCGAGAGCACGGTTGGCGCGAGGCCGGTGAGCATCAACGCCAAGTTTCATACCGTTTGACACCATTTAGGCAGTGTCAGCAGCAGCACCGCAGCACCAGTGCCAGCAGCAGCTGCAGTCCGAAGCAGCAGCACAACAGCCGAGTTCCAAATCGGCCATGGCGGAGCAGCGAAGCAGCAGAGCAGCAGAGGTGCAGTGGACGCAGCCGAGCAGTGGAGCGGAGGCAGCAAGGAGCCAAGTATTTGCAAAAGTCATGCGATTTAAGAACTTTAAACCCGCTGTACTTGTTTCTTTGTGTTAGGTGGTGTAAAGGCAAGGTTTTTGCACATTTCTAGGTGTTGTTATTTTGTGTTGAATGTCGCAAAATGCCTGGCGGCGGAGATAACTGCCGGAGCTAGAAAGAAATATATTTGACGATCCAAACGCAAATGCGACTAGCGCAAGGCGCCTCGGATTGCGGCCATGGTGCGCGAGGCGCAAGCTAAAGCACACCTGCTCTGAGTGAGTGCGCTAGCCGCTCTGAGTGCGGTCAAGAGATGGCGTCGGCCAAATCTTTGAAGGTGACAGTACATCGCGGCGAGCGACCGTACGCCTGTTCTGAGTGCGACCTAGCCTTTAGCCTGGCAGCCACTCTACGGCAGCATGTAGCGGTGGTTCAGCGCGGCGAGAGGCCATTTACGTGCGCCGAGTGAGCAGTCCTGGTGCTTGTTGTTTTGTTCAGAGTGCCAACTGGCAGCTGTTTTCAACAGCCGGATTCTGAAATACATCTGCTTGTATCACTCGAGATGGCCGCACCGTCTGAGTACGCAAAGCAAAAAAAAAGGTCAAGCCACTGCGCGGCACTACAGACAGCCGCAATTGTGTGCCAATTGTGGGCAACTGTGGGCCGATTATGCCAACTCTGGACCGATTCTCGGCAGAAGTGGGACCAATTGTAGACCAATTGAGTCCTGCGAAGCAACCGGAGAGCACGACATTATCGGGCTGAGAGCCTGACTAGGAGGCTCCGACGTGCTTGCGCTCTCTTTGGGGTTCTGTGTTTGCTACAGGCCTCCTTTTGAGACATTGGTCAGAATTCGGTACTCCGCAGCCTGTCGATCTGCAGCGCACCAGAGCTCAAGCAATCTTTGCGCTTTTTCTGGAGGGAGTTAGCAGCTCCCACTCTGTGATAGCTGAGGCCGGTTTCGAGACATAGGGTAGAATTCGATACTTCGAGGGTCTGTCGATTCTCGGGCCTACGGCCCGCAGCTTAAAGGCTAAAGTGTTTGCAAAACGGGATTTAGAAGCGCTTTAAGGCGCGCGTACCTGCAAGCAGCCTACGGGCAGCTGACAAGCTACTTACCCGCAGCATAGCAGCAGCTTGCGAGCTACTTACCAGCAGCATACCAGCAGCTCGTAAGTGCTCACCAGCAGCTTACCAGCAGCTCACAAGCTACTTGCCAGCAGCATACCAGCAGCTCCAAAGCTGCTAGGGATCGAAGCCTGCCACGGATCGAAGCCTGCCGGGGATCGAAGCCGGTCGGAAGTTCGTTCGGTAAGCTGCTGGTCAGTAGCAGTTAAGCAGGCATCCGGAGACAAGCCTTTAGGCTCCATAGCGGCGTCGCGCCAGACCTTAAAGCTTCTTGTGGGAGCTGCTCACTGGGGAAGGGGCTGTTGGAGAGCCCATGCAGCCATTTAGCTGTCCGCGTAGGTGCTGAACCAAATGCTATTTCAGAAATATCTTTTGTAGATGGCTGACCCTGAGTTCGACTGGTCGTTGCCATGTAAAAAGCATTGCCACTAATGTTTTTTTTACATTTTGAACAAAACTCATCTTCTGAATGTAGACAAGAAGACGTTTGTGCTCTGCAAGTCGAAACATTGTTTGACTGAAGACAAAAAGATTCCAAAGAGTGAGCTCTTGCCAAGAATTTTTTTTGGAGTAGTTTCGACAACATCCATTTCAAACCTGTTTTCTTGTTGCCAACACAGGTCACTGATAACACTGTGCTTGCAAACAGTCTGTAGTGTACAATGTAACCGAATTTAGTGCCCATGCGCGGGGCAGGTGCTTCCTCTCGGTTGTAGTTTGGTGCAAAGCCTCTCTCTAAGGAGGGTGTTGTCAGCTTCCACTCTGTGACAGCTACAGGTCGCTTGCAAACAGGGCCATCGGAAGGAGTTTTGAGGGCGCGCGGAGGGCTTCGGAGCTGCTAGAAGGGGAGCACTTCGGAGCTGTTTGGAAGCGACGTGCGCTTGCTTGCGCGCGCGAGTCTGTCGGCGCGAAAGAGCTGCGGAGCTTTGGACGTGCGCTGGTGTGACCAGAAGCTTGTGGTTTTCAGGTGGGGTTCCATCATGGTGATGATGCTGTTTTTAGATCATTTCTTTACACGGACCGAGCTTTTTGGATCAAGTAAACTTTCACAAAGCGCAACATCTCAAAAAGAATTGTTCCAAAAACAGTTCATGCTGTGGCGACGCGAATGTTGTTTCATCTTTCTCTCGCTATCATGTGCCGTTCTCTTTCGTTCTTTTGGGTCGTCTTGGACAGTTGTCTGCTTGATTAGCAGCCATTTTTGAGCTTCGTTTCGCAAAAACATTCCAAGTGGAGGTTGACCAGAGGTATGTGTTCCAAAGCGATGCTGTCATGTTTGCAGTGCCTTCGGTTCGAACGGAGCAGAGTGGGATTCCGATGCACAGGTTACTTATCTACGAAAAAAGTGGGTCCCGAGTATTTTCGTGCAGACTGCAAGAACTTACGTATGCCGAAGAAGTTGCAACGCTGCCGCCTTGATTTACATTTATGCCTAGAGTTGCTGGGCCGTCATGTCGAGTCGCTGGAGGCTATAGCCGGCTGGGACTGTCGAGATGTTAGATGAATAGAGCCAGTGCAACGCGTTCGGTTTCTGTTGGGTTGGGGGTTTGGGTGTTGTTGGCGTGCCGACCCCGGTAATGACGACGATGATGTTTGTCAGTACATTGAGGGCCAGGTGCTGCTGCTTGTGCTGTTGCTGTTGCTGACCATGACGATGATAACTTGTTGGCTTTTCGTTTCATCATGTCATGAGTGTGATGATGATGAAGGTGCTGACTGAAAAGCCAACCAGCGCCGGAATCATGGCAATTTCACATTGAATACCGGCCTGTGTGTTCCGGATTGTGGCCCGTGGTAGACGTGAGAACAAGAACAGTGAGAACCACAGTACTGACTTGGGCACAATGAATTGTAAGACAAGCAACCGGTGGTACACGTGAAAGGCCTGCGTCGGCTCTTCGCATCAACTAGGTCCCCAGGCCCTGTTTTCGGAGAGCATACCTGTTGCTCAGTTGTCGAGGCCATGATGCGTCCTTCATTGCAGTGGCGATTTGGGCATCATGCTGCTCCGGCTTGTCGCAATTGGAGAGCTGCATTTGTGGCAAGCTGTGTATGTTCATGTATGCAGACGCGTATTGCTGTTGCGCCAATGAAACATGGTGTTTTTGCGTGGTGGGCTTCTTCGGCCATTGGGATATTTAAAACTGGATCAGGTTTGGCTCCGGTTCATGTTGAGATTTGGCACGGACGGTCACTGAGCCGCTACGGTGCTGGAAAGCATACACGGTGACACATGCCCGTTTTGAGAACATAGATGATGTGTGCCCAAATAAAGCTGCATGTCAAATTCTGCGCATTGCATCAGGAACTATGTGCATACCTCTTCAGCCAGGTTTCCCCCCTGAAAGCAGGAGGGCGCATTCGAATTTCGTTGACTCGATTCGAAGCTGGCCTTCGTGCTGCACGCGGACGACGTCAATGCCGTAGCTGGAAGGGTTTAAACTCTGGGCCTAACCCTAAGGCCGAACACATTAATTGCAGGGAATGTGGGTGTGGGCAAGCTTTTGCCTTTACAATTAAGGGAGGTGTAGGAACGGGGCAGTGCTCAGTTCTGAAGAATGAACAGAGAGCAGCAACGTGCAGGTGCAAGAGCAATGCAATCAATATGAGTGGCAAGAACACTTCTCGGAACAATAGCGATAACCACAGCAGGAGCAGCACAGACAAGGCAGCCTTGAGACGATCACAAGCGAAGCCGCCACGCTTGACAAACTGAGCATTTTCAGCAAGATCAGCAGCCCGAGCAGAAGAAGTCATTAGTCCGAGAGCACATCGAAAGATCAGCGACAAGTAAAACAAATAACTGAAGCAACAGCAGCAATCAGAAGCGAAACCAAGTAGACGGACGGTGGACACGGTGAATGGCCAAACTTCAAGAGCAACTGAGCCATCACCGACGAGCAGCAGCAGCAAACGTGGGAACAACAGTATCTGCACCAGCAACAACATTAGCAATTCCACGTTGAGAATAATACGGTCTAAAAGGAAGGAGGCTACGTGTCACGAGTCACGACCACGCTTGCGTTGGTGCCAACATACAACATCAACCACGGCTGTAGTTCTAAGAAGAATGTCGATACTTCAGGCGCTATAGAAGTTGGAAATTAACCGTCAGTATTAAAAGCAGCTCGGCATCTATCAGGCTGGCAATCTGGAGCGAAACCATGGCATGGTTGGAAGAAGGACAAAGACAAGCACGGCAATGACAGTGATAGTTACACACGTAACAAAAACAACAAGATACCTCTTAATGATGGAATTAGCATGAAGTCGGTGGCCTTGGCGAATTCGATGTTGGACGAAGATGCACACACCACGCCACTTGCACGAACGACAGTACCATTGTTGCCACACGCGAAGCGCAGACGTTTTGGCCGAGCTGGCACGGTGTCGAGTATCGCATGCACGAGTGCTGTGCGGCTACGAGCTCTCAGAGACCGTGCGGACTTTGTGCGTGACGGAATGAAGCAGACCCTGTTTCGCAGCATCGCGCAGCCTCCACACCGGCTGCGCGATGCTGCGCGAGGGGAATGGGAGGCGGCGGCAGCAACGCTAAAGCCTTCACCCGCCTCAGTTTCGATATCGATCACCACTCGCCATGCCTGCGGTCGGGGCAAGACTTTTCATGTTCGCCCTCTGATGATCGCCACCCGGCCAAGACAGTTTGAGCAGAAGGTTTGCTGCAAAGTCAAGGCGCGCGCATTGCGTGCGAACTGAGTGTGGCCTTTCAGCATACTCCTGATGCTGTGAGGCTTCGCATGGTTGATCCCGAAAGCTCTGATGCGATGCGTTGTTGACAATGTGTTGCTGATGCTTTGGTGCACGACGAGCACTACGATGCCTCCCGCTTCGTCAGGCACCTTGACGCAAGGAACGCACACATTCTGGCGCTCTGTGCATGCTTGATGGTTGGACCTCTGCGCATGCCGGGTCGCACGCCGCTGCCAGGCTATTGGCAGTGCCGAGCGAACCAGCACTAACCTCGCCCTGCAAGCCATGCAGCTCGCGTTGCGGCGATGCTTGAGCTTGGCCATGCCTGCCCCTGAGCTCGAACCCCCCGCCGTGGGCAGCAGGTGATCCAGCGTCGAGCGCGCCTCAGGCGCACATGTTTCGCCCTTAATGCTCGAAATGTGCAGGTGTCGTAGCTCACGAAAACGTAAACAGCTTTGGCTACCCGGTAGGAACTGGTTCACTATTAAAGCTAGTACAACAACAAAACGAACGGTGGTGGCACGGGTACTAATGGTGGTAACACAGAGGAAGTATGAGGAAGTAGTAGGTGTGGTTGTTGCGCGGGTAGCTGCTAGAAGCAGCGCTCGCATCTGCTAGCATTTTGCCTTCGCGCTGCGTGAGGAGTTGTGGCCGTCGCATTGCAGTACTGGCGAGCGGCTTGTCGCGGTGGCAAGTTGCGTAGGCGGCCATCACGTTGATAGCAGGGTCACGACCACCTGCACTTGGTTGCGACGCAGTACTTCCAGTCCGTGTTGCATGCAGGGAGCTGGTAGGCTGGGCAGCTCAATTTGCATACTCGGCCGCCAACTACTGACACAACCACGAGTGCTTTGATCCTTTCCAAATTTCGCGGCCACAGCGTTCCACCATCATTCGCCTACAGTGCTGCATCCTGCCTTGCAGCATCCTCAACGACGACGTTGGGACCGTGCGATGCCTCGCACCGGCCCAGGGAGATATGGGAGATGAACCCGTTAACGGCCCAATCTGTGTTGGACGATAGTTTGATTTGATGTTCAAGTGCTAAATGAAATCGAACCGACCCTGCTGATCACGGCGAGACTGCCTCCGGGGGAGGCGGGAGGCGGGCAATGCAACTGAATTCCGCGTCATCGGAAGTCCAGGGCAAATTTCATCAAAGCATAGGTTGGGCTGGGAAGTGAGGTTTGTGCTTGTGCGCGAACTTTCGCACTCGGTCTCTCTGTACCAAAAGCTGACGTATCCACCATCCTTATCACGGTCCCGATTGCAAAGTAAGAGAAAAAGATGGAGAACGACCAGGGTTTCGTGGATCTGTTGTGCTGTGTTGCGGGCATGTGATTGAAAGTGCTGCCTTCTGGGCGAGCTATGGGCACAACGTTCTGGGCGAGCCTCCGGGACCCAATTAGCTTCGGGACAAGCCTGACGGCCCCACTCCACGGATAGTTGTTAGAGACGTTGGGGCTGTTCAAAAAGCAAACATTCATTTTCCATCCCCTCCATGGGTTAAGACATGGGGAAATGTGTTGCTTTCCATGTCATATGGCTCTCGCTTCTTGGATGTGGCATCGCATTGTTTGATGAATCAGAAAGCGCAATCATGCACCTTCTGCTCAGGTGCCGTCGGGGCGTTGCAGGTGCAACCCAGCCTGTTTGGACGGTTGAGTCGTGCTAGTGGCACGGACGATGGTCGCCCTGTGGCAAGTCGGGTGTTCAACTGTGTTGCACACGTGCCCGATTCCTGGCCTCATGATGTCAAGCTGCAGTTACAGTGTTGTGGCGGTTTGCTTTGTGGCTGTTTGCTGCCTGCTGTCTGTGGGGCAACGCCAGGAAGGCGCCAATTGCAGTGGAGGCGGTCGGGTGGTCCAGCCCTTCTTGCAGCGCGAAATATTGGTACAAGATCGGTTTGACCCATTGGGCCCCCAAAGATGTACGATCTTCATGGCGAAGCAATTTCCATTATTCTGAAGCTTTCTGCCGACTGTGCAAGGCATGTGCTTGTACATGTTGTTTCGTTGCACAGAACATACATGACCGCTGGTGTACAGGAACTAGCCTCGTAGTTGATTTCCTGAACAACATCGCATCGCCCCGCTTGCGGCGATGTCCGCTCCAAATGAGCTTTGTCCTGGCCCGGCGGGAAGATTACATCTCGCGCTTCAAGGACCTTCGAAGAGCCCACTTGGATGGGCACGCCGCACGGTTAACCCATAACACTGCGAGCACTCCCCCTTTTTGTCCTAGCGCTCGAGCGGGGGTGAAAGTCGGGCCCGATCTTCGGGGGGACTCATGCAGCAGCCAGTGCCTGCAGGCTGTAAAGGCAGCCACGGGCATGTAGGTCAGGCGAACGACGCTTGCACCCCCACTTTACTAGGGAAAGGTACTTCTACCAGAGGCAAACTACGAAAGAAAAGGCTCTACAAAAGGTGTCGCCATACAGCTTCAAGGATCTTCAAGGGAGTATCGTTTAATATTGTCTAGCACTGCTGACCGTGACGGACCAGGCTGCCGTAAACCGCAGCTGCTGGTTTCGCCTTGGCTGCCAACAGGACATAGATCATGGCACATCATGGCACTATGTTTCTTTAGCTCTGCGATCAGCAGTGGTGAGAAGTTTGCTGCCGGATCACCGTGCCCCAGGACTCCAAAAGCAGGCGCTAGCTAGGAAGCGGTGTCCTGAACTTCGACACGTGCAGCACCGGCGAGTGTCCTCGGGAGTCAGCCAGTTTCAATGACGCACCCTACGCGAGTTCACCTAGCTGCCGTGCAGCGGCGGGCCTCAAAAGCTTGTTGTGCAGGGCTCGGAGCTCGGGGAGCACACGGGCGGCTGGACGCTTCGCTTCGCTTCGTGCATCACCTGCTCGTGTCGGTCGCAGAGGGCTTCGTCCGCCGCATGTTTGCTCGCCCCCGGAGCTGCCCATAAAAGCCGTGGAGGGAACTGCTGGCAGGGAGCCCGCTGCCTGAACTTGGTCGGAGGGTCTGCAGCTCCCCAGATCTTCTTGGGCGGTCGGAACAAACGGGCTCCGGTGCCTGCGAGGGCCCCGCTGGACCGTCTGCTCGAATTCGCCACCAACAAAGGGCGCAGCCGCCTCTCACAGCGGCCCTAAACCGGGACAGCGCGCCGGGTGCAGGCGGAAAAAATGTCCGTGAAAAAACAGAACCTCAGGTTGCACCTTCGAAATGCACTTGTGCCTTGTGCGCGTCATTATTGTCACTTGGGAGCGACGTTTCAGTCTTCCACGAGGTGGAGGAAGCATGCCCAACACCGTTTTGAGAGGAGCACTGGCAATGTTTTGTTGTGACAACACGCATGATTTCCCCCGGTGGGGGCAATCTCACTAGCATGTTTGCGCTGTGGCTACCGAGACCTCCTCGTCGACGGCTGCACACAGGCTAGCTATTGGGGATCGCAGGCTTTCCTGACGAGTTCTGACGCGTTTGTGCCCGACGAGGACGAGGCCTTACCCCAAAACACTGCTCCTGTGGAGGTTGCCTGGACACATATGGTGACCATCGCTTACAGGCAAGTTGACGTGCTGGGCCACAGAGCCTGTCGCTTCAGCGCCCAAGACGTTGAGTCAAGTTAAGTGCCGATTGCCGCCGCGTCTAGGCGAAGGCGGAAAATGTTAGTTAGTACACTGGTGCTCATGCAAAGCACGAATGGTGTCTGCCCACCAGCCGGAGTACACGGCAGAGAAGCGGACTGGCCGACCCGAGCCCCCAGCCACCCATGCTCAGCGGAAGCTGGGCGGCGGTTGCTGACGTGTGATGGCGGCATCGTGCTGGGCAGCGAAATCAGCGATGCCGGAGGCAAGGTTTTGCGCCGGCGCAGTAGAGGACGCGGACGGCAGGTGCGGTACCCAGCAACATCCACTCCCGCAATCCTTGCTCCGACGGGGCTGCCCAAGACTACCGCCCTGTGGGACAGCCGGGATGGCCCAAGTGCCTGTCCAGCAGGGGTCTTCCGGAGGAAGTTCCGGCAGGAGTTTGGAGGGTTCTTCGCCAGCGCCGTTCCAAGCCCTTTTCTTACGACAACTCTGGCGACATATACTGCAAGACTCCATGTTTATCAGAGCCGATGTCAGAGGAGAATCGTTAGTGCGAAGGCTAGACGCTTTCGGCAATGCGAGCGTTCTGCAAGTCTACGGGGTTGTAATCAAGCATGACTAGGTGAATACACGGTTACATGTCATCAACATACAGCGACGGAGCAACCTGCCGTGCCTTGGGCCCATCACCAATGGCAAGCGCTTGCCACACGTACAGTTGCACGACGTTGCCAAAACATTGCCTTCCCTGACCCCGGCGTGCTCGACCAAGGTTCCGAGAAGGAGAGAAACTTTCACGGTGGTATCGGTGTCAAAATTACTAGCGATAGCCGACCATAGATGCCATAGGCCACCATTTACACCAGCAATGGCCAGATTCACGAGAACGGAATAGCGCCAAGCCACATTAACACTGCCCTCTGCGCATCCACAAGAACACAGAACGTGCTCATTCTATCCCATTCTGTTGCTCGGGCATACTCCTCGAAACTGAACCGGCTGCACTTGTTGTAGCGGGGTTGTTTTTTTCCGCATCCTGTTTGTTTTTTGGCAGCGCCCCTTGCGCTGCCGGGGGCAAGCTTACTACCTGCATTTGTCTATGTGCTGATGCCTGCCAACACCTCGTCGCCAACCACTAGGCTTGGGGACGCCGAGCAGGTGATGCACGAAGCGGCCAGCCTCTCGACCTTCGAGCAGTTCTGTGTACGTGGACCGCTTGCGGCGCTCGTGGCCAGCGCAAGTTGAAATTGCAAGAGGAGATTGATACCTTTGTGACCAAGATGCAGGATTTGCAGCTTTCCATCCAGGAAGCGCAGGCTGAGATCAACAAGACCTCTCGGGATTATGAGGCGCCTTCAGTTCCTTGACTGTGCGGACTGGATCCCCTGGACAAGCCGAGTTGCACGATCCGTTGAAGGATGTGGTATCCAACGCCTCGCCACCAACAGGTGCTGGAGGGCCTTCGCGTGTCCAGGTGCTTCGTTCCCAAGGAGTGCAGGTGCTGTCAGGGCGTAAAGGACCTCGCTCAGCGACCTTGAGCACGGCACCGTCTGTATCACCGGCACCCGCCTGTGGAAACTTTCAAGCGCCAATGTGGTAAGACATCTCACGCTCGCGCTGAACGGGTGAACCCACGGCTTTTCCGAAATTTCGGTTTCGCTTGTATATTACAAAAGCAAGGAAGCAGGCAACGTGCCTAAGTCAGGCCTCTGGACCCTGCTTGCGGCAGCGGTGGGCCCGGGAGCCATGGACGCATATGGACGCACCTGGAGCCTTCAGAGCTCGGAGGTTGGCTCCACGGCTGGTAGAAACTAACAGCTCGCGTACTCAGCACTAATGACCGCGAACGCCTCCTCTGCACACCGTACTGCCTGCGCCGGGAGTGGGTTTCTGGCAATGCAGGCGCGCTCCCATACTCGAGCGGGCGTCAGTTCGCGTCGCGGACGCAGAGGGAGTTGCAGCGGAAGGACGGTGGGCTGTCCCGGGCAATGGCTGGCACGGCTTACCTTCGGCGAGTCCGGCCGAGGCCCTCTGCTGCGATGTGAACCTGGTGTCGCCGTTGCGCGCAAGCAGGTACCAACAACCTGCACGATGGGGCCGCCATCGCATGGCGCGGCGTCGCAAGCAGTCGCGCTACCCCGAACTTGCGCGGCCAGGTCTGCAGCGCCTGGTCGTGCCGGCATCTGATGTCGGCAGACGCTGTGTAAGCGCGGCATTAGGCTTCTACGTTTAGGGTCAGCGTGGGAGCTTTGCAAAACGATACACGGTTGATTCGAATCCTTCGCCTGCGTGCAAGCACGCCTCCACATCGACATCAGCTCAGGATACGGGGACGTGCATTGGTTAAACATGAACTGCCAACCTGATGTGATTCCGGAGATTGATGCAGGACCGTGCGCACTGACCAAACTCGTTCTGTGCTCTCGCCAACGGAATTTTTGAAAATAATCGGACCGACCCGACCGTTGCATGTACCCGAAGGTTCCGCAAAAAAACCTTATACAATCATGCGGCAAAAATCGCGGCATCCGACAATGTCTTCCATTGACAGAATCGGCCAGCCAGATCCACGCTGTGCATCGGCTTCCCACAGCTCGCTTACCGAATTTTTGCATGCCGCACGCTCGCTCACTGGACAGCGAAACATGCCAACGCCGGGCGGTGCTGAGCGGGGTGATGCAAGCGCACGACATGTCAAGAATGTCTCAGAGGTCAGTTGGACGACGGATAGCCGACCTGCCAGGAAAGCACATGTGCCAGGGATGAAACGACGTCTTTGCGTGGGAGCTCATCGGCTGAGGGATGACGTGTGACCCGCCGTCCTGCCTGCCCACCCGCTCTCCTGCCCGAAAGACGGAAGTTTTCAGGCATCGACATCACGTGGGATAATATGGTGGAATGAACTGGGTGCAGGTTGCAAAGGTATGCTTGTGGCTCTTCATTTTTCGGTCGTGCCTAGACTGTCGGCCAGGTTCCAGCCATCACTGCCACCCACAGCCAGCTGCGGGCTGAACCTCATGAGGCGGCATGTCCACGAAGTTACAGTACCCATGTGAGGGTTGCCAATTCGTGTGGACATGTTCCTTGTATACCACGATCGGCTGCGGATTACGATGGTCAGATATAGTTCGGGCACTTTCGCCCGAGGGTCGGAAGACATTGTGGCAGGGAAAAACAGGGTTCAGACGCGTGTTTCGGGACTTGCCGCAGGTCTCGCTGCATCGGTCGGGCTTGGACTTCCCCCTTGAGTGATCCGCAATATGTCGTGCCAATACGTTAGTGCATACAGAGGCCGACAACCGCACTTTGTGTTTCACGTCGGACTGAACCGGTGCATTCCAGGGGAAGAATACGAGAACATTTTCGATCCATTTGGCTCAGGCCCTCAATGAATGCCAGAAACACTCTTCTTGCAATCAGCACGCACATAAACGAAGAGCGCAGTGCTACGACCTGGAACCTTCCCGGCAAAACACCGCAACTGGGATTCTTGATGATTCATGTAAGGGCTTGTACTGAACAGTGGCTTCCTCACATTAGGAAACATCACGGCTGATCTCAACGAAGCTGCGTGTGAGCTGTCATGGGTGCAGGCAAGTCGGTCCCTTCATGATTTCTTGATGCGTCTTCCTGCACGAAGAGTTCTGCGGGTCTGTGCCCTGGCGTGGACTGTGGTGTGCAGTCTGCCCCGGGTATGTGCTCCCCGATGATTTCAGGGATGCCCTGAGGCACCTGACACTTCGCACGCAAGTTGCTCTGCGTCTGTGCCGCCTCATGCCGCAAGCGTTGGCCCAAATCAGAGCAGCTTAGTGAAAGCAGCGAGGCTGTCACACCAATGCATGTCCTGCCGGCTTTGTCTGGAAGCCGGCGGCGATGCGAATGAACTTCTGTCCCCATGCGCCTGCCGCGGTTCGTCTGGCTACGTTCACGCGGACTGCTTGGCACAGTGGTGCAGCTACCAGGGGAATTTTCGAACTTGTGACGTGTGCCATCAGCGCTTCGCAATGGATTCATTACAGCTGTACTGCATTTTGTGTCGTTTGTCTCTCCCGAAGCTTTTGGAGGTCTCGCGACGACTGCAGGACATGCCGGAGGGTCCACTCGACAGTCCAGCAGTAAACGCGGTACATTCTTCCAGCTCTGAGGCTCCCTGCTGTAGTTTTCAATCCAACAGCTACACCCTAAACCCCAAGCCGTAGTAGAGGGCCCTGCAAAAGCGGGCCTTGCGCTTCGCAAGCGCAGAGTTGAACCAACAGCGACCCCACGTATGGGAACCAACAGCCCGACCTTGAGCCCTGAAGCTTTCAGCTGCTGGCCAAACCCCCCAGGCCATTTGTTGGTAAAGCAGCACTCCTCTTGGCCCGGCACGCCTACCAACGTGCGGACAGATTGGGCGAGGTGGGGGGATGAGAAGCAAACAGGGTGAGGAGTGAGAAGCACCGAGTTTTTAAGCTTGAGGGTCTTGCTTTCGTGATCTAAGTCACTCGGATTCGGTGGCGGTTTTAACATTGCTATGCATAGCTGCCTCCACCGGATGAGTTTGCTGACGAGTTGAGGAAGCTATTTTACGCGAATCCACCGCTGCCTTGTCGACCGGACGTTTTGACTGAAAATGCTTGGAGCATGAGCGAGCTTATTTCTGCGTTACGAAGGATGAAAGTCAACAAGGCGGCCGACGAAGTCGGCTTGGTAGTTGAGTTGCTTCAGCATGCACCCAACTCGTTTCTGCAAGAATTGCTACGGTTGTACAACCACGTCTTGCATACAGGAGATGTTCCGACGAGCTGGCATAAAACAGTTTTCAGAATGTTGGCGAAGTTTGTCAAGGCAAAAGCCACAACGGATTTTCGACCTATTGCCAATGTTCGGTTGCTGTACAAAACTTTTGCTTGCTTGGTTTTGGGTCGGATTGAATCTGTCTTAGATGCACATCAACCTGAGGAGCAACATGGATTCAGGAAGGGACGCCGCATCGAAGAGCACTTATTGACAGCAAATACCGTCTTGGACAAGACATTGGCGGCCAACATTCCTCTTTGGGTAATTAGCATTGATTTTTCAAAGGCGTTCGACCGTGTGTCATGGACTGCTCTATGGTCGGCACTTGCGCAGCATGGCGTTTCCGCACACTTGATTTGGATATTGCAAGAACTTTGTGCTGGACAATTAGGAGTTGTTCGAGGTGATGATGGAGAGTCCAGTCGTTTGTTTCAGATTTCGGGCGGAGTTCGTCAAGGATGTGTGCTCAGTCCTCGCTTGTTCTGTGCAGTATTGCAATTAGCAATGGGTGGATGGAGACGTAATGTCGACGCGGCGGGCATTGACTTATACGACAACTTGCCGAAGCTGTTGGACGTTC
>CAJNJA010010070.1:0-14425 GCA_905231915.1 Symbiodinium necroappetens
TCCCAAGCATTATGAAAGGCAGATTACTACGGATATCCGTAGCCAGAGTACCCGATTCTTGGGTCCTTCGGACCCGTGGGGTATCCCTAAACCCCTAAACCCCTAAACCCAAAACCCCTAAACCCCTAAGACTGCCATGCCTGGGACAGAAGGAAGCTGCAGTTCCCGACCGCGCCCTCCCGGGCGAAGGTCATCATTTCGTTCTCCTCCCAAGAAGAGAAAGGCTTTGGTTCTGGCATTGTGGGGTTTAAGACCCGAAACCCTAAACCCTAAACCCTAAACCCTGGGGTTTGGGGGTTTAGGGTTTTTTTGTGTGGGGTTTAGGGTTTAAGGGTGTTTTGGGTCTTGGGACCCGCGGGGCTCTCCACGGGGCCGAAAACAGGGTCCAAGAGCAGGGGGCTTAGGCGGCCTTCATGATGACTCTTGGGTCAGAGCTTGGGTGGAGGGTGACAGGGTTTAGAGCTTAGGGTTCAGGGGGTTTAGGGGTTTAGGGTTTAGGGGAGTGTAGGCCTTGTGGTGATTTGAGGCTTCATCGTTTGTGGCTTGGGGGGCGTTTGGGCATCCTTCTGAGGCATCTCCGAGAAAGGCCACGATCGGGCTTAGATGTCAAGGATTTGGGTTTCGGGGTTTAGGGGTTTAAGGTTTAGGGGTTTGGGGTTCATGGGTTCAGGGTTTAGGAGTTGGGCTCAGACGGCGATTCGGATGGCGGGTTCAGGCCGCGTGGCACGCACGCGCTTCGGGGAGTACATCTCCCTTGTGTTGTGGAGCTGTCCGTCCGCAGAACAGGGGCCTGATTGATTAGACTAGGGTTCTTGGGGTAAACTCCAGAGAGCAATACTAGTCATTGAGACTCCAACTCCTTCATAGACCCTGACACATCAAACAGTCACAGAAGCCCTTTTCAGCACCCTCCCGTTCGTACCTCTTCAGTAGGAGGTTCTTTTTGGTTCCCGCTCCTCGCTCCAGACGCCGCGCTCGTTGGAGTAGAAACCGGCCCACCACCTCGGAACTTCGACTGGGGAAGTCATCGAAAGGGTTTAGGGTTTAGGGTTCAAGGGTTTAGGGTGTAGCGGTTTAGGGTTCAAGGGTTTAGGGTTCAAGGCTTCAGGGTTTAGGGCTCAAGGGTAGCAGGTTCCTGGGGAGAGAGCCCAGATTATGAAGACTTCGCTTGCCCCGGGCCTTCTCCTGCCAAGCCCGGTTCCCCTCTTTACTTCCTCGGAGAGGCGTTGTACGTTTTGGGGCTTAGACTAACAGTGACTTTGGGATCTTGAGGGTAGAGCTTGGAGACATCGAATCCTGAGCCAAAGCCCTGAAAGTGGCTTTGAAGCGCGAAGCCCACAAGCCCGAGGAGCCCTGAAACTCTGAACTCCCACACTCCGTACTCTAAAACCCCGAAAAGAGGCCCTAAACCAAAAACCCTCAAAACTCCGCTGTGCCCGAAACCCCAACTCCCCCCAAGACCCCCCCCCAAAAAAAAAAACCCTCGTGCCCCCACACAAACTCCACAGGCGCCTATGCCAGGCCAGCTCATGCTCCTCCTGCGCAAGGTCCTGCAACAAACGACTTCGGCTTCGAGCTCAGGGCTTACAAACGGTTTAGGGTTTAGGGTTTAGGGTTTTCGGGTTTGCGGGACTTAGAACTCGAGGGCATGAGGGTTTCAGAGGATAAATTTAGGCGTTAGGGCCTAGGGTTTAGGTAAGTTTTATGGTCTATGAAAGCAGTCAGCAGAAAGTGCCAGTGCGAAGCTCAAAACCTCACCATAGAGCTGTAGGGCCCTTAGTGCAAGTTACCCCAAGGACCCCGAACCTTAAACCTAAAACCCCAAGCCCTGACCCTAAAACGTAGCCATAAATCCTAAACTCCCTAAACCCTAAACCCCAAACCATATATCCTCAACCTAAACTGTAATCAGGGTTTGGGGCCCTGATCACCCTAATCCGACAAGTAACCCGAAACTTTCGGAACCCGTCTCCTGGCAAACCGCGTCTCCCAGCGCCGCTTGGAAGGCGTCCGTTTCGATGCAGAGCTGCCGACAGCCGTTGTCCACGTAGAGCCCGGCCTACTGTAGGCTTGACAAGGTTTGAGAGGATCCCGATAGCGTTTTATCAGGATTTATGAAGGTTTATCGGGATTCACAAGGTTGAGAACAACAAAACCCTAGGGATTCTCCGGGCCCTACATTCGAGAAGGGTTTCGGGGCTGAGAGCTTCGGGCCTGAAGGTTTAGAGGGCTTCGGGTTTAGGGTTGTGGGGGGTTAGAGATGTACCCTAAACCCTAAACCCCAAAGCTCCGGCTTTTGGAGATATAGGCTTTAGGGTTCAAGGCTTAGGGTTTAGAGTTTTGCTTTAAGGTTGAGGGCTCAGGCCTCATGGAGTGGCTTTAAGGCAATGAACCCCTTGGGCTCCTTCAACATATGTCGTCGCTGAAAGCAGGATAACATGCACCCAAAATCGCAAGCCTCGTAAACCTTAAAACCCTAAACCCATCTAAAGCCTAAACCTCAACCCTAAACCGTACAGACCCTCACAGTTCAGGAGTTGTTGGTTTAGGGGGGGTTCAGGGTTCGGGTTTCGGCGTTCTGCTCACGGTCCGAGGTCCAGCAGTTAGGATTTTAGGGCGCGAGGGTTTAGGGTTTAGGGGTTTAGGGCTTAGGGCTTAGGGTTTAGGGTTCCCCTCGCGACAAGCACTTGCAGTTGCTTTGTGTTCCTTCTACTCGGCCACAGTGAGCTTACACAGGCTACCACCCGAAACAATACGCTCCACTCCCACCTGCGGCCTGTGGGGGCCTCTGCAGGCTTAGGCCGCTCGGAGGGTTTTGTGAAGGTTCTGTGAAGAGGGTTTAGGGTTTAGGGTTTAGGGCGGTCCGTTGGTGGTCTCTAGTGGCTTGGCGAGTCCCCTAAACCCTAAACCCTAAACCCCTAAACCCTACACCCTAAACCAAGGCCTGGCTGGGGATTTGGGGGGATCTGGGCCTTCAGGTCAGGAATGTTTTTACATCTCCAGGCTCAAGGCTTCAAGGATCCAGGAATCCAGCTTCATCACCCCATGAGGCCCTCGGAGCCTTAACCCTACGATAAGGCCAAGGATGTAGGGTAGTTTTCTAAATTAGGGTCCCTTTTTAGGTCCCCAATATAGTACGGCACCCATATAAAAAAGAACCCCAAAAGGGACCCTAATTTAGAAAACTACCCGTGTAGGGCTTAGCGCATCCGGTAAAGCCCTTCGAAGTTCTTGGGCGCCCGGCCAAAGGATCCACGCAGCCGCACGTCTGCGGGCAGGTCATGCGAACCCTGGGCTGCTCGTACTTAAGGATTCGCGGTTAGTGTTTAGGGTTTAGGTTTAGGGTTCCCCTATAGGGTTGAGGGTTGAGGGTTGAGGATTGAGGGTTTAGGTTAGGGTTTCGGGTTTAGGGTTTAGGGTTCGGTAGCTGTAGTGATAAATAAAGAAGGGTCTAGGGTGGTTGCTAATAAGGGAAGTAGGCCCAGACTGAGGTACCTCAAAACACACTTGCAGCTCCCCATGTACCTTCAAGTAAGCCCCATAAAACGAGGGGGGCACACGAACCTTGTGCAAAAACGAAGCACGCCAGGGACATATCCGGAGGCAGATACTGCAATAAAAGGCGGTGTGAGTTCGGCACTTTCCCATGACCCTAAACCCTGAATCCTAAACCCCAAGCGAGGGTCGCCTTCACAAACTGGCACGAGCGCCCCTACGTTTAGCACCTGAAGCTTCTCAGAAAGTCTGCCGTAAGATTTAAATGCTTCTCCCAAGCCCGACATTCTGCAGCTACATTAAAAGCATCCTGCGGCTTTCTTACGCCCCCTTCCTCAAGAAACGACCTTCCTCACTCTACAACAGAATCCGGATCCCAGGACCTTTCCGCCTCTACTGCCGAGATGTGATTCCACAAAATACGGTATAACTAGAGATCCGAGGCCCGAAACCCAAACCTTCGACTGGTTTCTGAGTGTTTTCGGCCCTGGGGCTCTAGGGTTCTGCGTCTTTGTTGCTGAACCTGGCACCGCAGCTGTCAGAGGCTTTAGGGTTCTGCGTCGTCAATACCGTACAGCCTTAGTCACCCTGAACCACTATCAAAAAACAAGGCCCCAGCAGCAGAGGCAAGTCCCGGCGTTCACAGAAAGGCTTGGCACTGGCACAGTCGGTCGCCCCGGTCAGGGTCTCGATGGTGGGCCACAGCCAGTCACCTGGACAATTTCGCGGATGCTGCGGCAAGGGTGTGGCGGTTGGTAAGTCTGGTGATTTGTGTGTGTGTGTACATGCATGCATGCATGCATGCATACATACGTACAGATGGTCGCGCCGGTGAGGGGGAAGGGGGACGCACGCGGGTGCAACTAGAAATACATTTGATACATATATATATTTTTTTTGTTTCGCATCTCTCTCTCTCTCTCTCTATCTATCTATCTATCTATCTATCTATATCTATCTATATCTATCTATCTATCTATCTATCTATCTATCGCTCTCTCTCTCTCTCTCTCTCTCTCTAATTACTTGAAACTCACAAGGAATCCGAAAAGCGCGCTATGACCACTGTCCCTTTCAACGGGGACACTACGGGGCTTCGCGCCATCCCCTGGGAGGGTCAGGCTGTCCGGTCCTTTCGGGGCCAGCAGTCGTGGATGCCAGGATGTGAAGTAGGGCCCAGGGGTTTAGAAATCAGGGTTTAGGGTTTAGGGTTCAGGGTTTAGGGTTTAGGGTTTAGGGTGCATGGTTGTTGCTAGCATCCCTCCAATAAACCCCAGACCGACACTCACCAAGATGCACTCACCAAAACCCCCAAGATAAAGCAAGGGAGTCTCTGATGCAAGGCCGCGTCTGTCTGTTCATTTCTGGAGGTTCAAGGTTTAGGGATGAAGTACCATGCTGTGAGTGGCTCCGGAACTTTGATGAAAGTCCAGATCCAAAGCTTGAAAAGACTGACACCCAGCGACCCTAATACGCTATCGGGCGCTGCTGCTAAACCGTGAATAGCGTGGCAATTGAAAACCCTAGAAGGTAATGAGCCCTAAACCTCTAAAAGCCCAAAGGCCCTCAAGCGCAGGAAGCCCCCGAAAGGCCTTCCCAAAAGTCTCGCGACCTGTCCTCACAGAAAGTTCCATAACTTCGGCTGCCAAAATCCGTCTCCTCCGGGGGGGCGCCACGGCTGTTTCGGACTTGGGGCCGGGATGGAAAGCCTGGGAAAGGCAGTGGACTGTCAGCGTGGGAGGGGCTCTCCAGAGTGTGGGGTTCTGGTGCATCAAGGCCCCGGGTGTTGTCAGGGTTTCGGGTTTAGGGTTGAAGGTTCCACGTTGAGGGCTTTGGGCTTTGAGGGTTAGGGTTTAGGGTTTAGAGTTTATAGGGTAGCTCGTCTACCACGGTCTGATAGCCTCTAGAAAACTGAGCACAGGGCTCAGCAGTCGCAAGGGATAGATTTTTCCACAAAAACCCTACAAACCCTATCCTACACCCTGAAAACCCTAAACACCCTAGAAACTGATCCAAACCCTCAAAGCCTAGCAATCCTGGACCCTAAGCACCTCGAGGCCAAACGCCGAAAACCAAAAAAAAAAAACAACCCTTATGGAGTGGCGCTGAGTAGGCTTTCGGAATTTGGGGAAGATGATGGGATTCAAACCTCCAGTGCTCCGGGCAGGGGTGTGGGGCTTAGGGCTCAGGGTGTAGGGTGTAGGGTTAGGGTTTGGGGTTCAGGATTTTACGAGGTTCAGGGTTATGCAGTCAGGTTCTTTGGATTTTAGGGTTTCGGGCTCCGGATCTCTGGGAGGGGCAGCTGAATCAAGGCATAGGGCATTGTCCGCGAAAAATTCTGTCGGGACGGAAACTTGGTTCCTGAGTAGCCTCTTTATAATAAGGGTACCCTTTTTCCTACTATTCGGTTTTAGTAAGGGGGGCCCCAAAATAAAAAGGGCAAAAGGGTACTACTCAGGGACCTAGGAAAGGCATTCACAGAAGCTTCGGGGGTTGATGTAACGGAAGACGAGGCTGAAGGGACTTAAAACTTCTCAAGTAGGGACCATTCCTCAAAGCACAGAGGGACAGTATGAATAAGGCATAGGCATAGACCCCATAAAACAACAACTTGCGCAACGCTCTAAACCTCTTCTAGAAACATCTTGAAATAACAAACTAGATTATACACACCCCCTATTGATACCAAAAAAGCCTAAATCCCGCCTAAACGAAAAAAGCTCTTCAGGCGGAGCGAGCACCGGTCTGAGAGTCTGAAAGTGTGGGGGCCTTGATGAAAAAAATGACAAGGCTATAGGGTATATTTTGTTATTACTAAATCAAGAAACCCTAAGGCAAGAATACTACTAATCATCAAGGCCCCTGTGGTAGAGCCACTTTGCTTTTTTGACTAGAACACGCAACCCTATGGCAATTATATCCCTGAGAATCGAGGCTCTCTTCAGAGTCCCACTGTACGAATATATCATAGTGCGGAACCCTAGACCCTAAATCCCAAACCCTCAACCCCAAACCCTAAATCCCACAGCCTCAACCCTAAACCCTAAATCCTAAGTCCTCAACCCTCAACTCTAAATCCCAAACCCTCAACCCTAAATCCCACATCCTCAACCCTAAACCCCAAATCCCAAATCCTCAACCCCAAACCCTAGATCACAAACCCTCAACCCTAAACCCTAAATCCCAAACCCTCAACCCTAAACCCTAAATCCCAAATCCTCAACCCTAATTCCCAAACCCTGGGCCCTGCAATTTCCGAACTTCCGAGGTCCTCAGTCGCCTGGCTCTCCGGCCTCGGCGTCTCAGGGCTTTAGGGTTTGAGGGTTTTGAGTTTAGGGTTTACGGTTTAGGGTTTAGGGTTTGGGGTTTGGGGTTTAGGGTTTAGGGTTTGAGGGTTTTGGGTTTTCGGCTTTAGGGCGTTATGGCTTCTGGGGTTTGCTGGCTGCGGTTTCAAGTCTGTTGGCTTATAGGGTTTATAGACCTGGAAACGTGGTTTAGGGCTTTATCTTCGGGGGCTTTCTTGAGGACTCCTTTCTACTAGGCAATGCATCCAAGACTGGCCGAGTCAGGCCCATTTTTCGGGCTAAGGGCTTTGAGAGTCATGGCGACGGTGCGCAGCAATGGGGTCCCTCAAACAACGATTCAGGTAACCGCCAGCAACCATCTTGAGCCGAAGCACATGTTCAGCCCGAACCGACCCGAAATCTAGACTCCCGAAGCCCTCCAGCGTCGTGGCGAAGGTTTCTCTTCGACTCGCGCAGGTCTAGGACAAATCCCAGCGACTCGGAAGCCATCTCAACATGTTCGGACACTCTAAGGTCAAGAACAACAAGACCCAAAGAGCTGCTAAACTGCCCCAGGCTCATGTCCAGCCACACCTGCATTTCAGTGACAGTGGGGAGGTGCTTCACCGCCACTTCGCCACGGGGCAGCGAGCTGCGCCACATAAAGTCCTTCACCTTCGGCTTTAGATCTTGAGGTTATGTTTAGAGATTAGGGTTTAGGGTTTAGGGGTTTAGGAGTTTAGGGGTTTAGGGTTTAGGGTTTAGGGGTTTAGGGGTTTTGGGTTAAGGGTTTAGGCTTAGAGATGAGGGACCAGGGAGTTGAAATCCGGGTTTATGGCTGAGCAAAGCATTCGCGTACCGCCCGCCACGGACGACACCCAACGTACGTACGCGGCGATGCGAAACCCAAAAGCAAGCACGGAGAGGAAGCTTGTGGTGTGCCTAGACCCAACAAAAAAACCCATGAGCGTGACACTTCAAAGCTTCAGGTGAGAACTGGGTTTGGGATGTTTCGACTCCGACCTCATTGGGGTCGTAGTTGAAGACGACGTCCTCCACCAAGTTTGCAATGCCTGGTAACATGTTCTCCGCATTCTTCAAGTCGTACTCTGTGGTGTCGGTCACAAAGATCGGACCGATCGTGGGGTGGGAGCCATAAACGAAGTCGCGGTTTCCACCACAGATCATCTCTCGCACACTCTCTGCTTGTCTCGTGTTCGGCAGCAAGGTGGTGGTGATGAGGATTAGAATCACTGCAGTCAGCACCACCAGCTTTAGGAGGCTTGAGAGGTTGAAGATGTACATCTGCTGATCCTCCTTCACCAGGAACTTCTGTATCGAAGCCATGTACTTCTTCGCATGGGACGGCACCAGCACCTTGTAGATCAAGTCATCGATCCTCGGCCGTGACAGGCGAGAAGTCATGGGACACTTGATGACTTGAGGAAATGAGCTTCGTCAGCATGCTTCCGACATTTCTGTCGAATACCCTAACGGAAGGTTTCTAGCAAGAGCCAGGAAGCTCTAGGATGAAGATGAGCGAAACCCCGTCTCGCAGGATGTTCATCACGTCCCTGGTCCGTGCCAGCCACAAGCCGGCTGAGACGCCTAGCGCCACGGCGATGAAGGCACGCATGAAGGAGACGAAGCACAAAACTATCAGCCGCTTGTAGCTGATGCTAACAAACATCCGGCGACCAAACCTCGGATCCGAGTTGCACTACAGCTTCGAGCTTCTGGGCACTTGGGGCTTGCAGTCAATGCCCGCTACGACCCTGGACCTTTGGCCGTTGAAGACGCAGTAGACAGAATTCTCGAGAGCGGCATTTGTACATGTACACTTCATCTATGGGTACAAAGGTGTATACATGCATACATACCTACATACCTACATACATCCATGCATGCATACATACATACATCCATACATATATACATATATACACATACATACATACATACATACATACATACATACATATATACATACATATATGTATATACAAGTTGCATATATATATATACATACATACACAGCTATACATACATGAACAGAGACTAAGATGTTCCCGTCGTCACGAAGCCAAGGGACTCTGTAAACTCAACTTTCGTGGTGCCGGTGCGCGGAAGTTGGAGGATGGCATGTGTGAAGCCGACGACGGTGTCCTTGGTTTCTGTGAGGGTGTAGGGTTTTTAGGTTTAGGGTTTAGGGTTTTTAGGTGAAAACAGCTGGAAACCCAAACCACGAAAAGCAAAAATGTTCCCTAACATTGCCCAGGTCTCCAACTCGACGAGGATGAAGCAGAACCAGATGATGATGGCCATGCTGGTGAGTACCTTCGGGTTAAGGATTTAGAGCTTGCCCAAACGCCCAAGATCCTGAAACCCTAGAGCTCTGTACAGATGCGTTTGGCTGCGGGCTTAGGTATTAGGGTTTGGGGTTTTAGGGTTTTTTTTTGCCACACCCTTTTCTTCTGCCCAGACGCCACGCCCACTGGCAGCTGATAGGAACCTGGAAACACCGGCTGCAAGTAGGCATCGACCTGGTTTCGATTCGTTTACGGTTTAGGGTTTAGGTTTGAAACAATTCTCCGGGGTTTTGTTTGGCATGCTCTAGGGCCTCGTTTTCATGCAATTTTCGGCTTGTGAGATTTGTGGCTGAAGGGTGTTACTGCTTCGGGCTTCAGGAGAAAACTGGCATTCCTGGCCGGCGTTTGTAAGAATTGGAGTTTGAGCTTGGGTGGCATTAGGGTCGTTGCTTGACAATGCACTGAACCCTTTGCTCTCCGCACGGATTCAACCGGAAGCAAAAGCTCACTTCCTTCCAGAAGACCCAACTTTAAACTTCTTGGGTTCTTATAATTCAGAAAGTAATCTGAAAGCTTAATCTTATAAACCCTAAACCCTGAACCCCTCTATTTCCCAGCGAATTAGGTGAGGTTCTGCGTTCGGACGCCAGTCAGGTGCAAGCCCACGGGATTGATTCCTAGACCTATGCGGTTCAAAGCGTTCAATGCAGGCTAGGATATAGTATAGGGTTACTGTTAGGAAGGTCTCAGAGAAGGTTCATGGGGCAGAGGCTTTAGGCTCAGATTTCCATGCAGGAGACTGCGGCTACCTGCCAGCGTTCATCAGCATCTTGCTTTATTCTCGTTATTATTAAACCCTAAAGCCTAAACCCACCAGGAAAGCACAAGCACCCTGATAAGCAAACACAGGGCACGCAAAGAATTGGGGTGCAAGGTTTTGCGTGTCCCTTGCAGTCTCCTCCGAACGACTTCACACTAATACCTTGGGAACCTTCTTTGCTTTCGGAGCAACGGCATGGCAATTGAGTTCTTACAAGATTCGAATGCAAAACCCTACATCATCGTATCCTTACGATGAAGACCTATAGAAACTGCACGCCCTGAAACTGAAACCCTAAGCCCTTAACCCTTAAACCCTACGCCCTAAACCCGAAACTCTAAACCGGAAAAAATAACGAAGATGCAAGAACTCTTCATGTCGGGGTCTCGAGCCTACGGTTGCAAAAAAGCGAAGCCACCTCGCTGAGAAGAGCGTTGTTCCACCACTCCCGTTCGAAGGGCCGTCCTATGGGATTGAGGGTTTAGGGTTCAGGCTCCTCCTTTGCAGTTAAGTAGTCAACAAAGGAGCCTTAATGGTCTTCTGGTATATTCTAGTAAAAAAGTTCCCCTAACTTGGGTTATAACTATAGTTACCCTACTTATAACCCCACTTATAACTACCCATGAACCTCCAAGTAAGGTTTCTGAGAGGCTGTCCTTTGCACACCTTGCTCACCAAGGAAGAGCCCGAGGTGTGGTCGTAGGAGTGGACGCTGTGGCCGTAGTAAATGCGCCACTCCCTCGCAGTTTGGAAGTTCGGGCTCAAGATCGGCTTGCGCTTCTGTGCTTCAGGCGAAGACAGGGCAATAGGGCGGGGCTTAACTTGTTCGTCCATCCGCAGCATGGCTCCTCAAGTACGTCAAGTCGTACTTGTCGTCGTCAGACAGGAGGTTGCTGGAGACCAGCCAGCAAAACCTCAAGTTTGAGCCCTGGGAAACATGTACTTGAACTTTATGAAGCCCTCCACCCCACACCGGAACACCTATGAAGTGTGTTGAGAGCTGAAAACTCACCCACACCCACACAGAAGTTTCCTCGACCTGTGCACAGGCTTCAACAGAACAGCTGCAAGACAACTTTATGACCATGCCAGCAGCTAACCATCAAGAACTGCGCCTTGCGACATCAGGAAATGATAACTGTGCAAGTCCGTGCCCCCTACAAGCAAGAAGCCGCCTTTATCGGCATCGTAGTATCACAAGAAACGAGAAGAGGAGAGGAGGAAGCCATAATAACAAAAGTAGCAGTGGCAGGAGCAGCAGCCGTAGATGTAGCAGTAGCAGTAACTTTGGCAACAGCAGCAGCAGCCCTGGCCGTGGTCGTAGCCGTCGCCGCAGCTGATAGCAGTAGTGGTAGCCGTGGCAGTAGCATTAGCAGCAGAGGCAGCTGCAGCAGCAGCAATAGCACTAGCAACAGGAGCAGAAGTAGCAACAGGAGCAGAAGCAGCAGCAGTAGCAGCAGAAGTAGCAGCAGGAGCAGTAGCAGGAGCAGTAGCACTGGCAGGAGTGGTAGCAGTAGCGGTCGTGCACAGCAGCAGAGGAGTACCAGTAGTAGCAGTAGTAGCAGTAGCAGTAGCAGTAGCAGCAGTAGCAGCTGAGAAGTGGCAGCAGCAGCTGTAGTAGAGTACCAGTCTAGTGGTTGACAATGTTTCTTCAATGAAATACCAAGGAAACAAACCCGCCGACCACGCTTGTGGGGGCGAGTGCCAGGGAAGCCGCTTGCATGGCAGGTTATCCCCCACCCCGCACCCCAGCCCCCGTTTACACCCTTCCCCACGCTCCTGCCCCTACCCTATAATCTACACACCTTGTACCCCTGTTCAACCCCCGAAACAAAAACTAGTTTCTATTTTTTGACGCAAATACGCCTTGTTTTCGCCCAAAACAAGTCCGTGCCTGTGCCCTGTCTCTTACTACCTCACCCTCTCGGCCCCCACCCCACTCTTGCTTTCACGCTCTCCGTCCCTACCCCCTGCCCGACCCCGGCCTTTGCCCACACCATCACCATCTCCGCTCTCTCCCGGTCCTTTTGTATTACGTCCTTCACGCCCCACCCTGCCCTGGCCTTCCTCCCCTTTTCGAAGATGTGTGTGGCTCGCTTAGCCCTCCGGCTTCTTGCCCCCTACTCTACTACACCCGGTCCACCTCCCCTACCCCCCGCTTCAGTTTTCCAGTACACACCATCGCTCTTGTGGACAGACCGAGCCGTCCTGGACAACGCGCACTCGCGCTTTCGCCCGCGTCATGAATTCGCAGCCGCAGCTTGGCCATGACACGATTCGTCGAACTGGACCCGACACGGTACTTACCCGCCCTAGCCTTCCTCCCCTTTTCGAACTTTTCGAAATGAGGCAAACATGCGTTTGGTTCGTGAAAAAGGTCCTAGTCCTGGCCCTGGCTCCCTAGTCCCCTACCCCCTCCCTTAGCTCTCCGGCTGCTTGCCCCCTACTCTGCAACACCCGGCCCAGCCCCCTACTCCCCTCGCTCTGGTGGACAGACCGAGCCGTCTGGACAACGTTGCAGACAACGCACGATGAATGCGAGAAGTGCACCAGTTGGCTGCAGAGCCGAAAACTTGCAGGCTGCTGCGCACTTGCAGTCTCAATGTCTACTATGTGTGATTCTCGAGCTACATGGGGTTTACATGCCAGACGCCGCTTCCCGGGGTCGGCGGCAGCGGCGTCAGCCCTTAATCGGGCAGCGCTCGGTCCCCGAGCGCACGCGTCCTGTGAGTTCCAGGCTTAGCCTGGGCATAACTTGCTTTAGCAAAAGGCGCGACCGCCAGTGCCGCCGACCCCACCAGCTTTCGAGTTTTTAAGGGCGCAATCATGAGCATCAGCGGCCCCAGTCCCTGGGGCCACCGGGGAGGACGGGAGAAGGCTCCCTCCGTCCTTGCTACATGTTGTTCTAAGTGGGTTGCGCTTTGAAGCTCAAGTTTATATCGGTTTGTCCGGGCTGCTACCTGCGCTACCCGCAGGTGGGCACAGCCCCTAGAATAACAAGAAAGCAAGCAAACACTATAGCCAGGCAGCAGCAGCTGCAGGAAGGCAGCCGCGAAGACGCCAAAAGCAACCATCAGGGAGCCCATGCTGCCGATGTCCGGCAAGCCCAGCAGCCTAGTGCTGTAGGTCTTCAGGATCTTAAGGTTCTTGGTTTAGTGCACAGGCCTCGGAGTTTCACAGGATAGCGTGAAAACCCAAACCAATCGTTCTAGTGTTAGGGTCCTTATGATGATGACACACTCTCGACGTTGTGGTGGAAAGATTTACGCGGGTTCTTGCGAAGGTAATCTACTACCATTACCACTTCCACTACCACCGCCGCCACCACCGCCACCACCACCACCACCACCACCAATAATACCACCACCACCACCACCACCACCACCACCGCGACGACAACGACGACGACGACGACGACTACTACTACTACTACTGCTACAGCTGCTACTGCTGCTGCTGCTGCTCCTCCTGCTACTGCTACGACAACGACAACGACGCCGACGAGACGAAGCGGCTGCTGCTGCTGCTGCTACTACTGCTACTGCAACCACAACCACTACCAGCACCAGCACCAGCCCCAGTCCCAGTCGCAGTCCCACTACTTCTACTTCTGCCACGACATCATGGTCATCATCAGCAGCAGCATCGTCATCATAGTCATCGTCATCATCAAACTCGTGTTCGAAGCAATGACTTTGTGAATAGTAGTGGTAATTATGATAAACAAAGAAGTAGCGATAACAAAGGTAACAAGAGCAGCAGCAGCAGCAGCAGCAGCAGCAGCAGCAGCCATACAGTTGCAAACTCGACGGGAAGAAACTGCTAAACCAAAGGCGGTAGGATAGTACGAAAACACAGTAAATACCACACACGGGTGCTGGCAAGAAGGCTGTAACTGACACCCCAAAAATGCAACCTGAAGCCGAAAAGGTTTTCAGATTAGAACCAGAAGTGTGTGCACCAGGGTATCGTTATTAGTTATCATTTTCCCTCACCCGCCTCACCCCACCCCGTGACTCCCCCTCCGAAATTCCAAGCTCGAGTTTGCAAAGTCGACAAGTGAATTTTGAGTGCACAGCAAGTGTTGTTGGAAAGGGGTGTGATTACTCGTTCTCCTCCCCTTGCTACCGCTAGTGCCACTGTTACCACTACCACCACCACTACTACCACTACTACCACTACTACCACTACTACCACTACTACCCCTACCACTACTACAACTACCATTACTAAAACCACCACCACCACGACCACCACCTCTACCACTACCACTACCGCTGCCACTAGCAATACCACCACCACCACCACGACGACGACTACTACAGAACCACTACCACTTCTACTACTATTACTACTACTACTACTACTACTACTACTACTACTACTACTGTTACTGCTACTGCTACTGCCACTGCTACTGCTACTGCTGCTGCCACTACTACTGCTACCTCCTACTACTACTACTACTACTACTTCGAATTCTACTTCTAATTCTACTACTTTGATGAAGTATGAGA
>CAJNJA010010072.1:0-12321 GCA_905231915.1 Symbiodinium necroappetens
CTGTAAGTAACACCCCAAGACTCGTTGAATGGGGTTTCAGGGTTTGGGGGTTTGGGTTTAGGGTTTGGGGTTCTGAGGTTTAGGGTTTAGGGTTTAGGGCTTTGGGGGTTTAGGGTTTAGGGTTTTGGGGGCTGCTCTTACTTTTTTGGCTCCTGGGTTCCTAGTATATTACAATCAACCAAAGAAAGTATCTACTTGTTTCAGGGGCCTACTGAAGAGCCTAGTAAACCAGCCACAGGATTTTGGAGCACCACATACATACATACATGCATGCATGCATGCATGCATGCATGCATGCATGCATGCATACATACATACATACATACATACATACATATATATGTGTGTATATATCTATAGAGATATTATATGCATATATATATGAAGAAATTTCTACTTGTGGTTGTTTGCTTTTTTGGGGACCTGTTCCTTGGAGCCATTATGAAACAGAAGGTTGTTGGTACCCAGGCCTTCCAGTATCCCTTACTGGCGGAATATACCTTACGTCTATTGAGTGTGGGTTTTAGAGCCCTCAGTACCTGAATGAGTACACTTTATAAACTTTTTGGGGAGAAGATGATCCCTTATAGCCTAGAACTGAAAGCGTGCACTTTTGTTGTGCTTATGAACTCTGCAACTAAGTTCCGTAATTGATATCCCTCAATGGCGGAAAAATACTTCAAGTCTATTGAGGATCCTACCATAGTCAGGGTGGGTATATTCCGTAATCGAGCGATGTTGGAAGGTCTGGGTAGTCAACCAGGACTGGACTTTTTTAACAGAGCTCAGAAGAGTTCGGAAGAAGATCCTCTTTCCGGCCCCCATGCTAAGGTTTAGGGTTTAGGGGTTCAGGGTTTAGGGGTTTAGGGGTTAGGGGTTTAGGGTTTAGGGTTCTAGGGGTTTAGGGGTGTAGGGGTTAGGGTTTAGGGGTTTAGGGTTTAGGGTTTCGGGTTTAGGTGTTTAGGGTTTAATTGTATGGCATCTGGTCCCAAACCCTGTTCCCGATGTCCTATATCCTAAAGCCTAAACCTTGAGGTCGTTTAGTCGTGGTACGCTCTCCCCGGTTACTACACAGCAGATTACCGGGTTCTGAGAATCATATATACAAGGGTCACCCAAAGGGTGTATATAAACTACTACTATGGTAGGTTCCCCAACAACATTAGAAGGATGGTTTTCTGGCCCTACTTTCACAATAGCAGTACATATGGACCCTCTGGGTTATGTAGGGATGAAGGAGCAACAAGCCAATGTATGTGCATCGGTCCCTCAGCTTCTATGCGCCCTACGTCGCTACGTAGCTTGTCTTGCCGGAAGCCAACATCTCTAGAGGGCACAAACATGCACAAACCCTACTAAATTCCTACCTGTAACCGGAAAGACCTACCTTTCTAGGGTTCATTATTATGGTTTCTATATGTAGTTCCTTAAAAAAGGGTAGGTCTTTTCGGTTACCGGTATAAGGCCCTTAAGATTCAGAGAGCGCGATATCGGGTTTTGGCTCATATTAACCCTAAACCCTAAACCCTAAACCGTTAATATACCCTATATAGGTCAGCCTAAAGTTGCATGCGCGGAGGTTGGAGTATGGGACGGCATGCCGGCACAGCTCCCAGAATGTGGGGGCTTTTGGGGCTTAGGAGTAGGCCGCTGGGACGGGGCTTCCATGGTTGAGAGAGGGATTTGGGGGTTTAGGGTTTAGGGTTTAGGTATTTTGGGGGTTGATGGTTTGAGGGCTTAGAAGAGAATCTTGAACATCTTGTTCGAAGTATTATATCAGCGTAATACTCCAAACAGGACCCTTTTCTATTGAGGCCCCTACAACACGGTTGATGATATGAATCCTGCATTACCCATTATGAGGAATATACCAGAATTCCCATAGTTTAGGGTCCTTAGAGCAATGCTAAGGATCTATATCATCAACCGTATGACCACTAATGTAGACTGCTACTGGTTGATTCAGCGCACCCTAAACCCTAAATCCTAAACCCTAAACCCTAAACAAAACTCCAAACGGGACCCTTTTCTATTAAGGCCCCTACAATAGGGACTCGGGTATCTAGGAGGCTGCTGATGGTGAAGAGTTGACTTAGTAGCTGAGTAGGTAACCCTTGCGCTGGTAAGTAACAAAGCTTAGGGGTGTAGGGCTATTAGGAACCCCTAAAACCCCTAAACCCCTAAACCCCTAACCCCTAAAACCCCTAAAACCCCTAAACCCCTAAGCCCCTAAAGCCCTAAAGCCCCTACACCTGTAAACCCTAAACCCCTGAACCCTGCCCCTACCATTTCCAGGCGCACTCCCCGCGCGACGCGGTTCTGGAGGCGGCGGCTGCGGCGAAAAACGCCGGCGCCGACGTCATCGTCACCGTGGGAGGCATCGGTTCAGGGTTTAGGGTTTGGGGTTTTTAGGGGTGTGGGATTTAGGGTTTAGGGTTTGGGGTTTAGGGGTTTGGGGTTTAGGGTTTAGGGTTTGGGGTTTAGGGGTTTGGGGTTTAGGGTTTAGGGTGGGAGGCAAGGAAGTATTATCAGCGTAGGATGGGGCGGCTTAGGGCACTTGAAGTGTGGAGCTTATAGTAGGGTTAGCGTTGAATGGAAGTAAAGTCCACCAAGAGCTCGCATTTTGGCACATTGATTGGATAGCCTACTATAGTTTACGGCTCAGATCCCTTGTAACATTATACATTAACAAAAGAAAGTACATGCCCCAAAAAGGAGCTGCATGTATCAGCATTTAGGTTGGGGGTCCCCGGTGGTTTGGAATTGGCATCCTTTTTCGGAGTGGCTTGCCGAAGACAGTCCATCCCGAATTGAATTGAAGTCTCAAAACTCCTTACGTAACCTCCCTTGAAGAAAGTAGTGTCTGTCTGTTTGCGGTAGTCGGAGCCACACCTGCGTTTCAATACACATGGGTTTCAATCACTTACAAACTCTAAACCCGTAAACCTTAAACCTTAAGGTTTAGGCGTTTAGAGTTTGTGGAGGATTGAAAAGCCTTAAACCCTAAACCTCTACAAACCCCAAATTCCCCTAAACCCTGAGCTGCCCAAACCCAAGGCCCATCTTGACTCTGGGTCTGCCTGCTATGACCCGGGGGTTTAGGGTTTAGGGTTTAGGGGGTACCACAAACTCGAAACCCATAGCCTACATCACATCCGTCCCTAAGCTTTTGATGAAGACCCAAATGGTCTTAGACTAGAAGCAAATGCCCCCGAACAAAAATGCTAGATGGTGTTGACGGTAAGCTCCAGACTCTAAGCCGCAACACCTTACATTAAACCCCAAGAGTTGGGAAACCGGATTAAGGACAAATAGTGCTGGTGCTGGGATTCCCTATACATCACTCTTAAGGATTGGGGGGTTTTGGGTTTCCAAATTGTGGGCTTCTACTATAAGCTGCAAAACCTCAAACTATAAGAGGTCCGCGAACACTTTGGGTTTGGCGTTTAGGGTTTAGGGTTAAGGTAGTCTCAGGATTTCGACCTTGGACATAACACCCACGCACCCTTAGAACCCCACAACATCGGAAAATACAAAGTCCGTTAGTTACTTCACAACCACGAGTTTTATTCACGCGCCGTTCTGCCGATAAATACCTCTCTACCATATAGTAATTTAAATGTTAATGGGGGGTGTGGTGGGGGATGTGGTGCGGGGGTGTGGTGGGGGGGGTGTGGCAAGAAGGGTTATGGTGAGCGGTGTGGTGGGGGGATGTGGTGGTGGGGTGTGGTGCCACGAATTATTCACCTTCGGCCACCAATAATTATTGGCCTTCGGCCACGAATTATTGGCCTTGGGCCACGAAGGTCATTAACATTTGAATTGCTATATGAAAGAGATGTTTATGAGCAGTTGTCAAGGGATTTAATAATGTAAGTCACCATAGTAAGGAAACCATATCATTTACTATAGATCCTTACTACCGTAGCTTGAATTAAATCCTTTAACAAGAACCCAGTATTACGAACACTAGTTTGGGGTTTAGGGTTATGAAAACTAGCTTATAGGGCTTAGGGCTTTTAGGGTATATCTCCCTGTTGTTGTGATGACTTCAACCGAGTTTCCAAGAAAGACTATAGAGCTTCCTGCGTGATAGGTGGGAGCCTCACCGATGGGGCCAAGGCATCTGCGGCAGATCAGGTTTTGGCGTTTAGTGTTCAGGGTTTACCCATAGGCTCCTATGTAGTTCCTTTTGTTGTCTTATGGTTAGAATCCTGTAAGGTATAATCCCAAAAAGGAACCACTAAAAAGCCTATATAAACCCTAAACCCAAAAAGGAACTACTAAGGAGCCTATGGGAGGTTTTGGCTCCATTCCCTAGGCTCCTGTGCTTGAGGCCGGGCTGAAAGGGTTTTCGGAGTTCTTCGCGTGTTTTTCGGTAGATTCTGGAAGCCAAAGAGCGTAGAATGAGGTGCCTTCAGGGGTTAAGGGGTTTAGGGTCTAGGGGAAGCCAAAGATTAGGGACCCTAAGCCAAAGCATTTATGCCGCATGCATCAGGCTACCGATTGGTAGCCGTGTCACAGCCGCATGGCAACAGCCTCTTAAGGCTTAGGTTCAGCGGCTTTGGGTAGCTCAGACAGGCGATGTGAGAAACCTGTGTGTGGAATCTCTGTCTCTCTCTCTCTCTCTCTCTCTCTCTCTAGCTCTCTTTCTCTCTTTCTTTCTTTCTTTCTTTCTTTCTTTCTTTCTTTCTTTCTCTCTCTCTCTCTATAATACGAGTGTATATATACATATATACATAATCACTTTCACTTTCAAGGCACGGAGTCCAGGTCGGACGCAGCCTAAGACGTGCAGTAAATAAACGTGGGAGGTGGCGCAGAAATCTCTAACAGAGTATGCGCTCACCAGACAGGAGTGGGATGTAACCAGCAAGCGGAAAAGCTGTCCCATCCCCACAACAAAATCAAAAGATGGCACATGGACGATGCGTTAAAATGCTCGGCAAACACAGATGCTTTGTATTCCGCAGTCGGCGATCAAAGCACCAGACAGTATACGATCCACATATCGGACCTAAGTAGCGCAGGATCTTCCTCATGGGTATCAGATGAGACCATCCCAACACGGTGAGATGCCCAGGATGTCTAAACACCTTGATCGAGGTGATATCGCGACATCAAACTCAACAATAGCATGAAGGCCATAAGACCTCCACGCTCACATGTAAAGCGCTCTAGCATCACTCACTTGTCGAGCCTCTGCTCTGCTTGATGCCGCGCAGCTGGGGAGCCAACATCCTCTTGAAACCAGCCGCAGACTCCTGCATGGTGAAGTATGCAAGCGTGTCCTCCTCAAAAGGGCTACACTGAACAGTATGATTATGTCATTCAGACTAATGAATGCCATCACGTCGGGTGAAGTGCACGAGCTGCCAGGTTTCCTTGTGGTGGTCCAGATGCCCTCGCCTGACGAGCCTCTGCTCTGCTTGATGCCGCGCGGCTGAGGGACGGCATCTTTTTGATGCCAGCCACTACGGCGAATTGTGCGAGCATGTCCTCCAAACCTATGTTCAACATGGCCACCTTGCAGAATGTGTCCTTCGAACCCATCAACGCCTCCACGTCGGTTGAAGTGCATGAGCTGCCAGGTTGCCGCTTGGTGATCCAGATGCCCTCGCCTGAAGAGCGTCTGCTCTGCTTGATGCCGTGCGGCTCGTAAGCCAGCGGACTTCTTGAAGGCAGTCGCAGACTGCTCTATGGTGAATTGCGCGAGCGTGTCCCCCAAACCTATGTTCAATATGGCCACCCTGCACAGCATGTCCTTCGAGCCCATAAAGGCCATCACATCGGGTGAAGTGCATGAGCTGCCAGGTTGCCGCTTCGTGATCCAGATGCCCTCGCCTGACGAGCCTCTGTTCTGCTTGATGCCGCGCAGCTGAAAGGCCAGCGACTTCTTAAAGCCAGTCGCAAACGCATTTGCCGTGTAGTATGCGAGCATCTCCTCCGAACCATCTTACAGCCCATGATCGCCATCATGTTGGGTGAAGGCAAAACCTGCATGCCCAGCTTGTGCATGGCACACTTGCCATTATGCACTGCTAGCCCGTAGCCGGCAGACGCACCCATGGCGGGTGCTGGGCCTGCAATCTTCCTGCCCTGCGCAGGCGATTTGGGCCCTTATATACATAATGTGTGTGTGTATATATATATATACTGAACCCTAAACCCTAAACACTTAACCCTAAAGCTTGAACCCTGAACCCTGAACCCGAAACCCTGAACGCTAAACCCCGAAACAAACCCCTAAACCCTAAACCCTAAACCCAGTTTTCGTGGATCGAGGTCGTGCGGATAGCTCTTCAGGCGGAAGCCACCACTTCAGAGGCCACGCAGCGAGGGATTTGCTGCTCAAGGGCTGGAGGAGTTTAGGGCTTATAGGGGTTAAAGTCTAGGGGCTAAGGGGGTTGGGGGTGTAGAGTTTAGGGGTTTAGGGGTTAAAGTTTAGGGGTTTATAGGGTTTAGGGTTCTCAAGGGGTTGATAAATCCTTTTGCGGGCAATGGAAGCTCCAGATGTTGCAGGGCGACCCTCTGCCGGCTTGGAGCCTTCGCGCTTCTGACTTATCTCCTTTTTGCATTCGCTTAAGGAAGCTTAAACCTGAAGCGCATAAATCCTAGCGCCCAGTGCCCTGAAGCCCTGTCCCTACTGTCACAGACAAATGCCAAGGCCAGAAGGCCCCAGGACATGCTGCTCCAACCCCAACATCACAACACCCGAGCTTCTCCTGGCTTTCTGTTGCATCTGTTTTCCATAACCTGTATGAAGGGTCCTGTACTCACCAATCAAAAGGAGCGCATGGAGAAGCAGCCGTGCCGTCCCTTCTTGCCCTCTTACTTACCTTGAACAAATCGGCCGTTAACAAAATGTTGTATACATGTATATTGCACATACATACATACGTACATACATACGTGCGCAAGTCCAACCAAATTTACGCTTACACCGCTTTTGAACTTGGCACACCCGATGTAGTGAGCTCGGCAAGCCATCATAATATCCTAAAGCCTAAAACCCTAAACCCTAAAGCCCTCAAACCCGAAGCCCTGAGAAACCGGCAAAGCCAACAACTTCCAGGAGCTGGGCAAATACTGCTTCAAGGGTGCTTGGCTTGCACTTCAGAGGCTTAATATAGGGGTCTTAATAATTAGAATAGGGTTTGGGGGTATATTGTACTATAATTATAATAAGGAACCCCAGAACCCTATTCTAATTATTAAGGCCTCTATATTACTGTTACTCTAGGGACTTAAATGCTAACGAACACTATTCCTCAGGTTTACTAAGACTATTCTTCAGGATTCCTTACAGTATATGGCATAGCATGGCATGCACGACCCTATTCCGATTCTCAAGGCCCCTGCTCGCACGGCCAGTCTATGCTGCCGTTGTGGAATGAGCTTTCAACTAGCCAGAACAGCGGTAGTCCATTGAAGTACGTATTGGGACTGTGATGGTATACATATGAACTGCGTAGCCAAAAGTGGTAGCAAACGAGTTTTTTTGGGGGGCTAAGGTTTAACTGCCTTAAAAAGCCTTTAAGCTTCTCGGGCACCTAGCAAAACCTCAATGCGAAACTCCTTAACGGCCTAAACCCTAAACCCTAAACCCGAAGTCACAAGCCAGAGACTCCAATATCCCTTAATTAAGGAATATACCTTAAATCTTATTAGGGTTCCCATTATAATTTAAGGTATATTCCTTAATTAATTAAGGGATATTGGAGTCTCTGGGAAGCCCAACTCAGTGTAGACAAGAAGCTAAGGAGACGTGTCTGCAGTGAAGGACACCAAGCTGATTCCGCAGGTGTCGATCCCGACAACGCTCAGCGCAGGTGCGGAGCGCATGTGTAGCTTTCCGAAACCCTAAACCCTGAACCCCAGACCATCATCCCCCAGAAAAAAACAAAGTCTCCCTGAACTTTTGGGGGTTAAGGCTTTAGGGCTTAGGGTTTAGAGTAAACACACCTAAAAGCGCAATAAACCAAAGCCTAAACCGTGGTGCCGTTTTCTGAAGCCTCGCGAGCTCCAAGACCCGCTGGTATGTTCCAGCCGTGGTTCGACTTCGGAAGTTCACAACATGACTATGAGTACTCTTGTTATGATCAGGGGTGAGTATGATGATGACTAGTCTTCTTGTTGTTGTAGCTCTTATTGTTCTTAATGCCATACTAATACTGTTATTAAGAATTAAAGGTCCTCTCCAGAGGACTCCTTTTTGGAATGAGGATCTCATTGCTCTTGGTCTAGAAGGCGGCGCTTGCTTTCTACTACGAGGGCACTTAGGACTGCCTCAAGTGGCTAGGCGAGTATGCCTTGTTAGGATTTTGGATTTCGTCTGTGTTGGGGTTGTAGGTGTCTGGGTTTTGGGTCAAGTGGTTGTATAACTTTAGGTTTGCCCTAAACCCTAAACCCTGGGCTGACTGTTGTGTGACTTAGGACTTTGGGTCTTGGATTCACACACGTCGCACAGAGTAGTCCAGTCCTGCTGCAACCAGGCGTAAGACCCGAAGCCTGCAACTAAAGTCTCAAGAACCCAGAAATAACCTCAAACCCTAATTCCCTAAAGCCCTCAATCCTACAGTTTAGAGCTGTTGATCCTAGACCTCTCAACTCTGGTTGTAGCTGGAGGCGAGTTCGCACCTTATGCTGGCTGCACAGATCCAGCCACCAAGGTCAAAGAGACGTGCCCAAGCTCTCGCTCCGCTTAGGGTTTAGGGTTTAAGTTGCTTAGAATGTGCTTGGCTGAAGTGCGTGGACGCAATGGTCAATAGTGTGCTTGAGCTGAGCTACTCGTAACTGTGCAGCAACATACTGAAGCCACAATCACTACGTAAGCACACGTGGTTACAGGGGTCAAGAGAACGTGCAGCTGATCATGTTAGCTGTTAGCACAGGAGCCCATGCATGGAATTCATGCATGTTTGGATGGATGGATGGATGGATGGATGGATGAATGTGCGTACGTTTGCAGACATGCACTCATGCACGTGTGTTTTTGTATCTGTCTGCGTAGGTAAGCATTCGTGTATGCATGCACGGAAGTATGTGTGTGTATGCATGCATGGATGTATGTGTTTGATGGTTTAGGCCAGTTTAGGCATCTGTGCATGTATGCCTGTAAGTATGTATGTACGCATGCATGCATGTTTGCAGGATTGCATGCATTCGTGCATGTATGTGTGCATACATTCATGAGAGCATACATGCATGCCTGCATGTATGTATGTACGTGCTGATATGCAGAGACATACCGACATGCACACACACACATATGCACTCTTTGAGTCTCTTTCCCTCACTCTCTCTCTCTCTCTCTGTCTCTTCTAAGGTTGATATCCATGCATGTGCAGATGCGTGTATGTGCGTCACATGTACTTACGAGTCCGCCGTCATGCAAGGGTACACATGTCAAAGGCAGAAACAGGAAAGGACTGGGGCAGAGCTCACGCGGCCGGTTCCACCCCTCACTCTGGACCCTGTGAGGATAACTCCTTGGCTATTAGTAGGGAGTGGGGGAATGGATCCCTATGATAGTCCCTTGAGGTCCCCGTAGAGTAGTCCCAAAAACCCATTCCTCCATTGCCTACGAAGAACCAGTCAGAAAACTGGGGTCTTAGCTGAGACAATCTCCACCAGGTTTTGGGGAAACCCATTCCTCCATTCCCTACTAAGAGCCAGTCAGATAAATCAAGCTGCAGCTGCACATTGGGTTTCGGAAGCCGTCAGAGCCGGAAAAAAAGGAGCCGGAAACCCAAGACTGGAGGCGTTGGAAGCCTCCAAGAGACCCCAAGACCCCTTAAATATGGAATATACCTTAAATTATAGCCTTAAAGGAATATACCTTAAACTATCGGGGCCTTAATCTTGTGATTTAAGGTTATGTTCCTTAAGTAAGGAGTATGGTGCTCTCTGGGCTTGTGTCTGAGAATGCCATGTAGAGCCTCCTCTCCCGCTTGTGAATCGTTTCGTGATGGGCAAATGACGAGGTACCAGTAGGCCCCTAAGTAGTTCCTGTTTGGGATTACCTTATAGGATTCTATATATAAACCATAAAAAGGAACTACTTAGAGGCCTGTGGGTAGGCTAACAGCAGCAACGACAACAACGGCAACAACAGAAGGGATACACTGGTTGTTCATAGTTCCCACTTCCACGGCTTGCTGTCATTTGTTGCCTTCGTGGCCGTCGTCCTTCCGGGCAAAAGTGTACGTACGAAATTCACCGAAAGTGACTGCTGAAGATCGAGGTACGTGTGGCTGGACGCCCTTCCGAAAGCCATTGTTCTCGACCCGTGGCTCGCGCTCCTCGGGCTTTTTTACAGACTTTGGGGATCACGGTGTGTAATGCAGGGGCCTAAATAATTAAACTTTCTTTTTTTGTTTGGGGGGGTCCTTAATATAATTATAGCATAATGGGCCCCAAAACCCAATTCCAATCATTAAGGCCCCTATATTATTGCAGGATCAGTAAGGTTTCGTTTGTTTCCGCGTTTTAGGGCCTATATTGCTTGATTGTGATTCCGGTTTGGGGGCGTAGAGTTAGAAGGTGCAAGGCTTCAGTGCTGTGTGGATGCTGCCTCCGGAAGTCCGCGAGGATGTCCCTGGGATTTGTTGCGGCAGCTGCATGACCCAAAGGCTCCATGTACCCATATAGTATATACTTAGACCCTAAAGTACCTATATAGGAACCCCTTTAAGGCCTAAGTATATACTATATGGGTACATGGAGCCATTGGGTGAACGAAGTAGATCACGCGCTGAAGGCTTGAGTCCCGCAACTACCGGAACCTCAAGACCATCTAACGTAGGGGCCTAATTAAATCATTACCAACACTCTTTTGGGGGTTCCTTATCATAGTTCGACGACATGCATAGCCGGCAGGTTCGTGATATCATAATTAAAGTATACTGGGCCCCAAAACCCTATTCCAATTATTAAGGCCCTTCTACTATACCAGGCACCGCTAAGACTTCGAACCCTCATGCTCGAACTCTGACAGGTTGAGAAGCCTAGCTCCTGACACCAGATAAGAGGTGCCCTGAGACCTGCACCGGATCATGAGCTGTCCTAGTTGAAAATTCATTCATCATTATTTATAAGTGGAGTTATAAGTCCCCTAGTATAGGTCATAACTAAAGTTACCCTACTTATAACCCTGCTTATAACTAACCATAGGCTCCTTAGTAGTTCCTTTTGGGAATTGCCTTATAGGATTCTAAATATAAACCCACAAAGAGGAACTCCTTAGGAGCCTATGGGTAACTATGAAGCTCCAAGTAAGCTTGAAGCCCCAATCCTGCAGCGCTGGTGCACGAAAGGAAGCCGGTTTAGGGTTTAGGGTTTAGAGTTTTGGGTTTAGGGTTTAGGGTTTAGAGTTTAGGGTTTAGGGTTTAGGGCTCTTTCGAAGGCCAAACCTCCGAACTAACCCTCAATCCCTAAACCCTAAACCCTAAAGCCATATAAACACCTACACCTGAAACTCCCAAAGCCTCAACCTCATAAATCCTTGTTGAAACCCAATCTCCTTCAAGGACCGCCCGTTACCCAGGGGCTCCTTAGTAGTTCCTTTTTGGGATTACCTTAGGATTCTAAACATAAGCCACCAAAAAGGAACTACTTGGGAGCCTGTGGGTGTAGATTCCCCCTTGAAGGCAGCAGACGCCGGAGTGGCTGTTCCTCTCCACTGGTCTGCGTGCAGTGGACCACTGCGTGGAGTGTTTGCCCGCTGGCTGGGAAGTGTTTTTCCCTAAAGCTCTTATAAATACTTATACACCCCAAACCCTAAACCCTAAATCCCTAATCCTTAATCCCTCAACCCTAAACCTAATCCCTAAACCCTAAGCCCTAAATCCTTAATCCCTAAACCCCAAACCCTAAATCCCTAATCCCTAAAGCCATACGCCCTAAATGGGTTCGGGGCGAAGGAGTTCTTTCAGGGGTGCAGGGTTCCTTAAAGGATTCCCTCTAAGGGTTCCTTCAAGGGTTCTATAGTTTAAGGTTAACCTAAATCCCCCAAGAGTAGGTAAAATAATGGCCCAAAACCTCCAAAAGGCCATTCTTCTACATACTGTTGGGGTGCAGGTAGGGGATTAGGGCTTTAGGGCTTATATAGATTCCTTGAACGCTTTAGGCTCTCGTCGCGGATTGATTTAGGGCCCTGCCGTTGTTGGTTTTTGGGGGTTTCGTGGGTTTTTTTAGGATTTGAGGAGCCATGGAGTCCCTAAAGCCTTATAAACCCTAGAAACCCCTAAAGCCATAAAGCCCTAAATTTACTAAACCCTAAAACCCCTAAAGCCATAAACCCCTAAAGCCCTAAACCGT
>CAJNJA010010073.1:0-14425 GCA_905231915.1 Symbiodinium necroappetens
GGTTTAGGGTTTAGGGTTATATGGTTCCGGTCTAAGGAAAGTACGCCATGAAATTCACAAATCATGTTCAAGTAATCCTGAACAACAGATTACCTGAAACCTAAACCCAACAGCCTGAACACTAAAACTTTATTCAATCGCCGAAATCTGCTCTTATGCAAATGCCCAAATCTTTGAAGCTCGTGCATCCGAAATCGACTTCCTCCTGGAAATCAGAACACCTCAAAGAAATCAAACACACAGCCGAACAAAAGAATGCTGAAGGCCCTATAAACCCTAAAAACCCTAAANNCCCTAAACCCCTAAACCCCAAATAGGGTTTATAGGGTTTAGGGTTTAGGGTTTAGGGACTTGAAAACCCCAAATGCCAAACCCTCACGATCAAGCCAGGTCGCCACCTGCTCCCTCGCGGCCTTGAGGTTCAGCATCCCGGCCGCGGTTGAAGAGTCGACGGATCCCTTTAAAAAAACTGAGTTATAACTCATCTTGGTCGGGTTTCCAAGAGTTCTAGAAGGTAGGTTTCTGCGAGATTCTAGAGGCATTCTGCAAGGATCGTCAAAGCATTTTGTAAAGGGTTCTGTAAAGGGTGTAGGAAAGTTCTACGGCGTTTCCTGAGGGCTGGAGGGATTTGGGGCTCAAGTTATCAGTTATTCAAAGGGGACTTGCGAATCTTCCTGAATGTAGGCCGAGCTTTGCAATGGCAGATGCATAAGTTTGCGCCTTGAGGGGTTGGGGTGTGCGGCTTTAACCCTAAACCCTAAACCCTACCAAAACCCTAAACCCTAAACGGTCCAGATGTGTCTCCAATCCTTAACCGATAACGTCTGGACTCACACTTGAGCAGACAGCTGCGGGCGGATGGAGTTTGTATAGGAGTTGGGTTTAAGGTTTCGGGTTTAGGGTTTAGGGTTAGTTCCATAAGGATTCTACCCCTAAGCCCTAAACCCTAAACCGCTCTAAAGCTTGGGCTTGAGGCTCTGCGGGCTTCCCAAACCCCTGAAACCCTACACCAGGGGGTTTCAATGGGAGTTTAGGGCTTAGGGCTTAGGGTTTTAGGGTTTAGGGTTTCGGGTTCTAGGGCTTAGGGCTTTAGGGCTTTAGGGTTTTAGGGCTTTAGGGCTTTAGGGTGTCAGTGGGAGGTTCGAGCCCCGGAGGCTGGCCCAACAAGTCCCACAGGCCACAAGACGACCCCGAAGCCCCCAAAAGAAATGCGTCTGCAGAAGCTTGTATGGCTAGAAGAGAGTTGTGGTGTGTACGATAGCCGCTGTACAAATATATATATATATATAAGAGGGAGTACGTAAGCGAGGACTATCAAGAAATATTCCGAGCCCTATTCCTAGACCCTAGACCCTTAACCTATTTATAGAACTCAAAAAACCCTTGCAGAACCCTTCCTTGCTATAGAACCCTTTCTTATTATAGAACCCTTACGTAACCCAAAAAACCCTATGCACAACAAAAAAGAAAAAAGCGGACCCTTACAGAACCGGGGCCGGCCCTCGACCTACTGTTGATGATATACAGTCTGCACTATCTTTAAGGACCCTAAAACTATGGGAATTATGGCATATGCCTTAGTATTACAGAATGGGTACTGCAGGATATAGATCATCAGCCGCAGGAAGGTTTCGGGCTTAAGGTTTAAGGTGTCGGGTTTGGGTTTACGGGCGTAGGGTTTGGGGCTTGGGGTTTCGGGTTTAGGGTTTCAGATTTCAGGCCTAGACTTAGGGGCTAGGGGCTAGGATTTAGCAGGGACTGCTGCAAGCATTGGCAGGCTATGGTTTGGGGCATTCGGGTTTCACTTCTGATTCAGGGTTTAGTTACAAGTCGTACACACGAACAAACATACATACTTGCATACACAGATGCCTGGTTTTGGGTTCGGGGCTTGTCGGGGGAACATTGGATTAAGGCAGGGGCTTTAGGAGGTTTGTGGTGCAACAGACAAACCCCGAATGTGGAGACTAACTCGTAGTCTCTTGGGCCCTGTCTCAGTCTCAGTCTCTCTGTCTGTGTGCAATCCTTAAGACTGCACTTTCGAACCCTTTACCCTGAAACTTCCTCCCTTAGTTGAAGGAACTCAATGCAGGTACGTAAGCGCAGTCATCACAAATCAGTACCCAGTCGCCTTGTATCTTGAACCCCAAATCCTGCAAAAGCCTTCTCAACTCCTAGAACTACAAAACTTGCAGTAACAACATCGTTATGAAGCGCGAGCGCATTTTAAAACAACTAGAAATCAACAAGCCAGAAGTAGCAACCACCTCAACCCTAAACCCTAAACCTCAAACTCTAAACCCTGAACCCTCAAAGGCGACAGCAAAAAACACCGACAGTCCGTCCTCAAACCCTGTGGCCTTGAGCAGATCAAAGCACTCAGGGAAGAGCCTCTGTTACAGAGTTAGGGTTTAGTGTTTAGTGTCTAGGGTTTTAGTGTTTAGTGTCTAGGGTTTTGGGTTTAGGGTTTAGGGGCTAAGGGTTTAGGGTTTAGGGTTTAGGGGTTTAGGGTTTAGGGGTTTAGGGTTTAGGGTTTAGGGGCGGTCTTGAGTCTCTACTAGAATAGAGTTTTGGGGTATACTGTATCACGAACATACAGGGACTACAAGAGTGCACAATAACTCATTCAACACAGACCTCTAGGAAGGCAGCCAGCAGGGGCAATGGGATTTTTCAGAGTTCTATGCGGTTTCGGGAAGGGGTTTAGGGCTTGAAGCTAACAGGGGCAATTAAACGAAGATATCAGAAACCCTAGACCCTAAACTCTATACCCTAAACCCTAAACTCTAAAGCCTAAACCCTAAACCCTCGACCCTAAAGCCGAAGGCCCTAAGGTTGAGCCAGCAAGGTTCGTTGAGATAGCTTGGCCTGGGAGTCCCCCGAAGGTTTTGGGTCCGGGAGCCCCCTGATCCCTACCAAAGCCCCAAGTGCTGGAGCCCGTAGACCCTAAGCCCCAAAATGGCCCCCAAAGCAAGCCTGATTCCGAAAGCCCTAAACCCTAAACGCTCAAACCCCAAATCCTGAGCCCTGAAAGAACCCTCGAACTCTGAAGCCTAAATTAGGGTCCTTTCCGGATTTTAGAGTCCTCGCACTATGTCGGGGACCGAAAAAGGACCCCTAGTTTAAAGAACTACCCTCATAGAAACCCCTTTAGATCCCTTCAAATGCATCCTAAAAAATTCCTAAAAGGACTAGAAGCCTTAAGCCCCAATTGCTAAACCCTAAACCCTAAACCCTAAAAACCTAAAAACCTAAACACCTAAAGCCCTAAAACCCTAAACCTCAAAACCCTAAACCCTAAACCCCTAAACCCCCAAAAAGGAACCCTAAAACCCTAAACCCGACTTTGCCAGGCCATTCCTGGCCTCTCAGCAATCGCCGGGTTTGTGGTGCGGATGCGGCGGTACTTCTCCTCTTCCCAGGCATGGTTCTGTGGCGGGGTTTAGGGTTTAGGGTTTACGGTTTAATTTAGGGTTTAGGGTTTAGGGGTTTGGGGTTTAGGGTTTAGGGTTTAGGGTTTAGGTTCAGGGTGGTAGCCTGCTTAGTTGCTTGAGACCTTGGTTCAGCGCTTTCAGTGCCTTGAGCCGCATGAAACCTGACACTTAAAGCCTAAAACCCTGAATCCCAGGGCTGGGGTTTAGGGTTTCGGGCTGAAGGTTTGGCGTTTAGGGCTTAACAACTCTTGGACTTTATATTAGGGGTCAAAAAATCCAAAAGTCAAAGCCATACACCCTAAATCCTGAACCCTAAACCCTAAACCCCAACTGAGGATTGGGTTGAAGGCTGCTGAAGCTACTCTGAGTTTCGGTCCTACATGGTCCTACCCTTTCAGCTCCTTAAACCTACAGTAGTATGGAGGTTGCTGTAAAAGAAAACGCCTTATTCAAGGTCCTGATATTGGGGATCCTGCTACCGAGGCCGCTCTCTTCTGAAACTCATATATGGGGCTACCGCCTAAACCCTAAACTCCTAATCCTAAACCTAAAAACCCAGAAAGTTTCAGCGAGTAGTCATCCTGTGACTTCCAGACTGCTTAGTCCTGAGGTTCAGGGTTTAGGGTGCAGGGTGTCGGGCCTGAAATCACATTGGTGGTTGTCAAAACTAGCGTCCCTTTTTGGGCCCCAGTCAAAACTCCGAATCCGACACCCCTAAATCCTAAACCCTGAACCCTAAATCTTAAACCCTAAACCCTAACCCCCTAAACCCCTAAAAACCAAGCCAAAGGCGACCTCGTGCGGCGAATTGACCAGGTTCCGCAGCAGCTTGGAAAGCGTCGACAGTCCCTCTCAGCATGGGTTTAGGGCTTAGGGTTTAGGGCTTAGGGTTTAGGGTTTAGGGATGTAGAATGTAGAGTCTGTGGGTTTCGGATTTCGGCGTAAGGTTTCGAAGTTTAGGGTTTGGGATCTCGGATGTAACGGAATTTAGGAGGATTCGAGTTTATAGCAGGGCTCAGAGATCAAAGTGCTGCAGCACGAACTTGTCGTTTCAAGACTTGAAGCCTTGAACCCAAAATGCCTGAAACACCCTACAGCAGCCTTATAGAACCCACCTAGAGCTTTCTTCAAAATGAAACGCACCTTCTCGAACGCCTGAAGCTGCCTCCTCCCGCCCATACGACAGACCTGAGCACGAAACCCTAAACCGTGAAACCTAACCCCAAGCCCAGGAGTCGAAACTCCTAAAGACCTTTTCTAGAACCCCAATAGAACTACATAGACGTAGAACCTCTTAAATACAAGCTTAGCTCCATCACCCCGAAGCCCGAGCCCTAAACCGTAAAGGCCCAAAACCTTCTGAAACGCTTCTGCCTCCAATAGAGCCCAGAACACAACAGCCCTTATAGAATGCTAAAACACCAAAACCTTGATCAAGCCTACACTCCAAACCTACCCTAAACCCTAGACCCTAAAGAACCCCTCTAACCGTCTTCTAGAGGTATCAACCATGAAGCCAGCTCTCACACACACGTTGGAGAAGTCGTGGATGCAACATGCTCGTCAATCACGTTCCTGCTCTTTCAGTGAGCTCAGCGAACCTCCCACCTGGCGTTTTTGCACCGGCGCCCCCTTGATTGAATTGGCCTAGTACGCCATGACATGCAATGCAGTGCCCTGTCAGTTATGGGTAGGTCATCGCAGAAGATAGCACAGAGCCTTAAGCTACAGCTGCAGCCTGTAGGCCTTAAGCCCAAATTATGAAGGGCCTTAACATTGAGAAAGAGTAGATTTTTAGGGTTCTGGTCCAGAAAAGCCATAACCCCAAGCCTAATCTCGAAAACAGCCCTCAAATCCCCATAGTGCCGTTTTCGTTAACAGCTCTTCTAATACCCATATAATATACTCGAACTGAATTTACTGCAATATGCTATGACATAGCATGAACAAGTATAAGACATTGACATGAAATTAACCCTAAACCCTAATCCCTTAGACTATGATCCCCAGTAATCTAGGAAGTATGCTATAGTAACATATAGGTCAATATAGTATAATATAGTTTAATATGGTTTAATGCAGTAATATAATATGGTAAAATGTAGCAGAATATGGTCTAATGACAGTATGAAGTAATATAAAAAGTACGATCTAGCGTATTGTAGTACACGACAGCACATTATAGTATAATAGAGCCTTTGGTTGCATAATATGTAATATCAAATACAATATAAGGTCATGTAATGCAATGATATAAAATCATAAAAAGTATGATATACGACAAAATGAAAGAAACTATAATGTCAGATAATATCAGATCAGATAAGCAAACCCAATATGCAACATTAGAAGATAAGAAAAAGACGATAAACTATACAATACTATAGTATAGCACAATATGATATAACACATATTAGATTAATAACATATAAGAAAATATAAGATGTATTATAGTAAAGTGTGGTATAGTATCATGTATAATACTAGTGTAAAGCCATAACCGTCAGAAGCCCTGAAAACTGCTCCTTCGAGACCCCTCATAACCCGAAAGAAGGCCTAAACCCTAAACCCTGAACCCTCTAAGCCCTAAATCCTATCGAACCCTCTATAGAATCCCTTCAAAGGAAGCTCTATATCTCCTTCCCCCGATCTGCCTCGCGGCGCTGTGCCGGAGGCAGCGGCGACGCGGCAACGGCCTCGAGAGCCGCCTGGGGAGGCTGGGGAGCTTCGAGGTTCCTTTAAAGCTTTATAGGGGTCTTTAGGGGCTTCCTTGAAGGCGTTCTATAGGGGGTCTAGGGCTTGTAGGTCTAAGGTTTAGGGTTTCGAGTTAAGGCTCGGGGGTGTTAGGGTTTAGGGTTTAGGGCTTGGGGGGTTTGGGGTTTAGGGTTGAGGGGACCTTTGGTCATGCCCAGAGACTCGAAGAGTGCCACAGACAGGCAGGCAAACCGACACACACAGACGAGACGCACTGAGGGTTTGGGGTTTAGGGTTTAGGGTTTAGGGTTTGGGGTTTGGGGTTTAGGGTTTAGGGTTTAGGGTTTAGGGTTGAGGGTTTTAGGGTTAGGGTTTAGGGGTTAGGAAACAAGCGTACAGAAACAGAACAGACTGGTTGACGTTCGAACTGCCTTTCGATACCTCAGGAGCACTGTCTCCAAGGCTTCCTTCACCTGTTGGAACCGCAGTGTTGCGTTGAGGGACCGTGCTTCCTGCCGCGTGTCCGAAATCTTCTCATAAAGGCTGCCGAAATGCTCTTGGTCGAGTCTAAGCTCTGAAAATGGTATTATGATCCAGAAGCATTTTGGCTGTGCTCCAGCACGACTTACACACCTTGCCATATGTCCACAACCCCAGGCTGCGGAACCTCTTCGCCCCTGAGTCGGTCCAAGAGCTGGTCCTTGTTACCACTTTTTAGCGGGCCGCGCTTTTCGAGCTCCTCCATCATCTGCAAACCCCGCGGAGACCCTAAACCCTAAACTGCAAGCTCCCAACTTCTAAACTCTCAACCCAGAACCACAAACCCTACAAGGAAGTCGACAAAGCCCCAAACAGTTGGCCAGATACAGAAATACTGGACATGGAGCATGTTGCACAACATCAGGCCATGGCTTGGGCCGATCGGAGAACTGTGGCAGCTCTTAATGAAGGAATATACCCTCAAATCGCCCTTATAGAACCCTTAATACGCCCTTGTAGAACCCTCAAATCACCCTTATAGAACCCTAATACGCCCTTGTAGAACCCCTAAAAGAATCCGTATAGAACCCTCAAGATCCACATGAAAGTATTCCCGGAGATTCCTGTATTTAGCGCCCTGTGAGTCTCTGGGCAGGGCTCGTTTCGATGTGGATTCAAGAAATCAAAGGGCACTGGGCTCTCTCGGAGTCCTACAGGTTAGCGTTTTAAATTTAGGGTTTAGGGTTTAGGGTTTAGGCTTTAGGGTTTAGGGTTTAAGGTTTAGGGTTTGGGGTTTAGGGTTTAGTATGTGGCTGGGCTGTGAGGGTTCCATCAGGTTGAGTTTCTATGAGGGCTCTGTGGCAGAAGACTCCAAAAGGCTTTGGCGACTCCAAAGCACAACTTTCAAGAATCCTGATCAAACCCTCAACCAAAAACAACCTAACCCTAAACCCTAAACCCCTCAAGCCCTAAACCCTAACCTCTGAACCCTAAAACGAAACAACTGCAAACCACAAGGCCTAAACCCCTTAACCCTAAACCTTAGAAGCCCCAAGCCCTAAACCCCTAAACCCCGGCCTCGACTTGCGCACTCATTGGCAAGGCACCGCCTTCGGCCCTTATAGGCGCGCCCAAAGGTCGCTGCCCACGTGGACGCCACGCTTTTTTGGACGGTTCTACAAGGCTCTCTATGGGCTCGATCCGGGATTCTATGAGGGTGCTGTTGGTGATGCGGCGCTTAAGCATGTTTTCGTCGGGTTTGGGGGTCGTGGGACATGATAAGCGCACCCGAGGGCTTGGGCGTACGGGAGTGCGTTTCTAGAATCCTAAACCCTAAGGCCTAAACCGGATTGTTGTCATGGCATGTTGACAAGGCTTTGAGGTGTACCGTCTGGGTTTTAGGAGCTGGGGCTTTCGGGTGTGGGAGGATCTGTCTGATAACGACTTTGAGCAGCGATGTCACATGGAAGAGGCAGAAGATGCGGTGTGAAATTAGGGTTTCGGGTTTACGGATGAGGGTTTAGGGTCTATGGCAGTCTATGGTTCGGCTTTGTTTTGGGGTTAGGGCCTAGGAATTACGGATTTTAGGGTTAGGGGTTATGGCTCAGGGTTTAGGTAGATCTTCAACAACGGAAATGACGCCAAGACGACAGCAACGACAACCGCGACCACCACCACCACCACAACAACAACAGGAGGAGCAACCGACTCCACAACAACAGCAACGGTGCAGCAACAGAACCAATGAACCAAACCGACAACCCTCTCTTTCTTGCAATCGGCGCATGCTGCAGTGTCGGCTCGAAACAGCTTTCTTCGCAATTTCGCCCTCAATCTGCTGCTTTTGGATCACAACCCGGAGCTCTACGACCACTATCCTCTACCACTCATCAATAAGCATGAGCTTCGGGGCTTAGGTTGGAGGGTTTGAGAAGGGTTAAGGTCTTTAATTGTTCTATAAGGGCTTTGTGGAGATCAGCATCGGGTGTACGGCTTGACACCAGATGCCAAGCCCCCATGTCGGAGTCCACCGATGTTAACACTGGGCCTTCATCAGCCACGTTGACACCTGAACCCTATCAACCTAAACCTTAAGCCGCAACAGCCGAAAACCCTTAAACCCTAAGTCCTGGGCTAAGGGCTTAGTGTTGCCCTAAACTTTTGTACGGATTTGTTAAAGCATGGGCTGCCGCCGGCGATCAACTAACCGTGCCGGAGCCTTCTCCCGTCGTTCAGCCGTATCTGAGCCCGGCTTCCCTTGAGTTGGCTCGGTACTGTACCCCTGAGTGTTGGCAGCAGCATTGCCAGCCAGGAAGCAGGCGTTGTGGGTTCACCAGTTTCATTAGCTGCCTTGGCACGCGCCTCCTCCCTTTGAGCTGGCTCAAGTACCCGCACTCAAGGACATTGAGTCTATCGCTGTCAAGCTCAACACTCACAAGGCGACTGGGCCAGATTCCATTACTGCGGACCTTCTCAAGCTGTCCCCGGCCGCAGCCGCTCGCCACCTCCTGCCTGTGCTAGAGTTAAACCTACACTTTCCATTCGCGAGCCTATAGAGTTTCTGCAGTGCGCCCGATCTACCACTGCTTCGTGCGCGCAGCTGGTCCCTGTCCACGCCTGGTTTTCAAGCCGGAGCTCTGGGCGGTCAAGCCATTGAAGCCAAAGCCCTGGCCGCCCGCACCTTCCCAGCGCCACATCACGGCCTGCACCCACTTTACGGGATAGTCTTTGTAGACGTCCACCGACTGCAGGCGGGCCTCAGCGAATCCGGCCTTCAGCCCTGCCTCGCGCGCAGTACCAAGGATCACCAATGGGCTGCTGCGAGCTGGGAGGCCAATCCGGGGGCTCCAGCTTGGGCAGATGACTTTTCTTTCCACAGACCGGGCAGGATAAGCTGAACATCTTGGATCGTATCCAGCGTACGGTCGGCCATGCTCTGGGTCTATCCAGTGCCATAGACATGCGCTCTACTTTCGCCGCGAAGGAAAAGACGGCTGTGCTGCTGCCTAGTGGCTACGACTGGTCAGCAACTGCTGGGTTCAGCACTCAGACGGACAGCTGACCCAGTTAGGGCTGAGGTACATCATATGCCAGTTGTTCATGTGTACCGCCACCTCGGAGACATCATGACGTCCAGTGCTACGCCCAAGCCTGATCTTCTTCTCCGGCTATTGCTACCGTTAAGCCGCTGCGCAAGCAGCTTTCAGTTCTGCAGCTGTTCCTGTGCTGATTCGGCGCACTCTGCTGCATGCCCTGCCATTTCAATTTTGGTTCATACCAGTGCCTCTGTTTTGCTTACGGCCGCACAGCACCAACGTCTATGGGACCGAGCGGACATCCAAGTTTGGCGTGCCCTAATCAAGCGCAAAGGGCCCGACGACCACATACATACATACTCAGTCTTGGTGGCCGCTGGAGCCCCGCCTCCGCCACTTGCCCTTGCCGAGGCCAGAGCTGCCTTCCTAGCTCAGCTTACTTTGGCCGGGCCACAGTCGCTGAAACGTATGCTGTTTGACCATTGGAGTCTCCGCCCTGCCTCTTCTTGGATATCACAGCTCGCCTCTGACGCTGAATTGCAGGCTTTACCGGCCACAAGCATTGGATGCCATTCAGGGCTCGTCGCTGGTTGAGGGTTTGCAGATCCGCGATGGTGGTTGCGCCAGGTCAGGCTCGCAGACAAATCGGTCCACCAGGAGCTGGAACGCTGGCGGCTTCTCCGCTCTCAAGGAGCAATGCCGTCTCCAGCTGATGCTGAGCAGCCTCACAAATCTGGAGCCCCGGTCATGGGTGCCACACCTGGTTGGCCCATGTCAAACAATTTGAAATGGCATGATCCCTGTTTACGAAGGCTGCTTCGCCTCTTTCCACCTCTTACCACCGCAGAAATCCGTCCGGAGCAGGTGGAAACCCAGCGAGAGCGGGGGCAATGGGCGGCATTTCGAGGTGCCTCTCAGACTGCAGTCTTTTACCGTCCCCTCGCCAAAGAAGGCCCTCGAGGAACAACTCGAGGCTTTTGGCTGCGGAAGCCTTGCATCAGTTCCACCGCGAATTCATAGTGTTGGGAGGCGCCGCTTTCTGCGGCTCGGACTCCCCAAGTCAAGTCAAGTCAACTCAACTCAACTCAAGTCAAGTCAAGTCAAGTCAAGTCAAGTCAAGTCAACGGCATCCCTGAAAGTCCTGATTTGCTGTGATATGCCCAACACCAGATTTCATGTACTGCAGCCCTTACATTGATTATGCCATCAACCTTCAACTTAACTTGTTAAGTATGCAAGACTCAGGGCGTGAGACCCTCCCCCCAGGCCATGGCCGCCCGCCACATGTCGCTGGCGAGCTACGTCGCTACAGACGGAGGAGAGCCCTAACCTCAAACCCTCAACAAGGCTTCGTCAAGGTCCAGATTTTCGGCTGAGTTGGGGTTCTTGATTGTAGGAAGGACCGACACCCCCCAACACCCGAACGGCAATCTCCCAAACTCGCCAAACTCTATAAGCTCACCCCGAAACCCTGAACCCTCTAATCAAATGCCCCCGCCCTAAACTCTAAACCCTAAACCTCAACTCCTCCACCCGAATCAGACGCCCCGTCGAATTTGGCGGGCAGCTGAAGTCGGGATCTCAAACTTACCCTACCAAACCCAGATCCCTAAACCCTAAACCCTAAACCCTAAGCCCTAAACCCTAAACCCTAAACCCTAAACCCGAACTCGGGGTCTCAAAGTTGACCAGAACGTAACCTGCCAAGACCTAGACCCTGCCTGGGCCTTAAGGATCCTAACTCTCTAAGGTCTAGACCTCCTTATTAAGGATCCTACCTCTCTAGACCTCCTTAATTCTAATTTCTGAATATAACTCGTTAACAAGGTCATTAGGATATTGGGTTTAGGTTTTTGGGTTTACGGTTTAGGGTTTAGGGTGTGGGGTTTTTGGGGCTAAGGTAGGCCTTAAACCGGCCGCGTCAGAAAGCCCGCACCTTCGGGGTTTTGGCGCTTAGCATCCGGGGTTCAGCTCAGGGTTTAGGCCTTGGGGCTCAGGGTTTCGGGTTTCACCCCTTAACCCGAAACTTCATGTTTTAGGGTTTAGGGTTAAGTTTAGGCTTTAGGGTTTAGGGTTAAGTTTAGGGTTTAGGATTTTGGGTTTAGGGTTTAGGGGGCCCTACACCCAATTTGCCGGTTGGGGTTTAAGGTTTGGGCTTCAGTTCTCCGTCCACGATGCAGGTTCCCTTCTGGCACAGTTTTCAGGGCTTAGGGTTTTAGGGTTTATAGGGTTTAGTTTAGGGTTTATAGGGTTTAGGGTTTTAGGTTTTAGGGTTTAGCTAGGGTTTAGGGTTTAGGGTTTAGGGTTGAAGGTTGAGGGTTTAGGGCTTATAGGATTTAGGGTTTAAGGTTTAGGGTTTAGGGTTAGGGTTTAGGGTTTAGGGCTTTTCGGCTTAACTTGGTGCGTTCGGCCTTGAGCACACGGACACTTTCCTTACGGCAATTCTGCAAGGAACACGTGAACACTTTGCCCGTGGTTCATGTTGCTATGAAAGCGAAATCATCCAACTAGACTTTAAACTAAACAGCCGAAACGCGTAATTAGAGGGGAACCCTTTTCTGCGCAGCACCTGTGAATCTCCGGTGCAAGCCGGGCAAGAAGCTTTCGGTGCGTCGCAAGGGCAAGACACACGCGACGAAGGCGCCGAACGATATACAGAAGACCTATACCCGTAATTAGCCTGGTTTCCCATTCCCGATTGTGGGAGCTATTTAGAATGCTTGTCGAACCCCTATAAAGTGCTACTATACCCTTTCAAAATCCCCGCAAAACTCGAAAATAAACATTAGAAAACCCCGGCGTCTTCGCGCAGTGCACCCGGCGGGGTCTGGAGAGCGAGCATTCTGGCAGTTTAATGGGCTAGGGTGTAGGGCTTAGGATTTGAAGAATTATAATCACCACAAAAAGTTGGAAACCGGGTTAAGGACAAATAGTGCTGGGATTCCCTATGCATTACTCTGAAGGATTGAGGCTATTGGGTTTCCAACTGTTGGGCTTCTACTTCAGGCGTTTTGAATCTTCAAGGACTCTCAGGCAGACTCTTTAGGTTCGGCTTTAGGGTTTAGGGTTCATCGTACTACTCATGATTCAAAGAAATTCACGCCTACCCTAACCCCCGAAAAAATGGGAAGGGGGAGGGGGGGGGGGAGCTGGTCTACAACTTATTCAAGAACCCTATACTCAAAATCCGAACCTGAAGCACTGATAGTGATGTTGGCTTGGGTCCTGTGCCCCTGTTAAGAAGATACTCTACCAAAACAAAAGGTTTAGGGTTTGGGGTCTAGGGTTTAAAAACGGCTTGGCATGAGGTCCGGTTCGGCAGAGCTCGCTTTCCAGTGAGACGAAACTGCGTGGTTCTGGATGCGCGAGTGCTTGTCTTGCAAGTGGTCATCTACATATAGACGTCAGGGGGCCCAAACCCTATAAACCCTAAACCCTAAACCCCAAACCCTAATATAGACGTCAGGGGCCCCAAACCCTATAAACCCTAAACCCTAAACCCCAAACCCTAATATAGACGTCAGGGGCCCCAAACCCTCTCAAGCCTGCATAAGATGTGGCCCTCTTCAGTTCTGAGGTTTGAGTCTGAGCCTGCCGGATTTACGGCTTCAGGGCCTTCAGGGCTTCAGGGTTTAGGGCTTCAGCCTTTCGGGCTTAGGGTTTAGGGTTTAGGGTTTAAGGCTTAAGGCCTCGGTCTTTCAGGGTTTTTTTTTAGGGCTTTCGTGCCTCTGCGCGGAAGGCTTAAGAGACTCGGAAGTTGCAGCTCGAGGCTTTACCTTCGAACCATCAACAGCCCCTAGCGTCTCTTTTCTCCCTGTTAGGGTTCCTTTGAGGGATTGAGGGTTCAGGGTTTACCTTACGGTTTAGGGTTTTAGGGTTTAGGGTTTAGGGATCCACAAGGGCTTCTACGGAGGTTCCTACAATTCTTTCCGCTGTTGCCAGCACACAAGAAAGAGACGGTGAAACTCTCAAGGACCTAGACGACCGCAGGGCTGAGGCTTCCGGTACACCTAAACCCTAAACACTTTTTATATGGCTTTCATGAGGGTTTAACATGGCTTTAATGAGGGTTTAATGTGGCTTTAGTAAGGCTTTAGTAAGGGCTTAATATGGTTTTAATATGGCTTTAGTAAGGGTTTACTATGGCTTTGATAAGGCTTTAATCAGGGCTTAATAAGGCTTTAATAAGGCCTTAATATGGCTTTAATAAGGCTTTATATAATAAGGGCTTGATATGGCTTTAATAAGGCCTAAACCCTAGACCCCAGACCCCAAACCCCGCTGGAAGGATCCGGGCTAGGTCCAGCTTTACTCCTGAAACGAAGGCAATAAGCAACAAATCCCTAAACCCTAAGGGAGAGGGAAAGCCCTGCCATGTAAAAAGGAATCTTGGAGCTGTAGTGCCGATCATGGTTCGGGCGGACGAGGACGCTAAACCCAAACCCATTCAAAGAACCCATAAAGCCTGATAGAAGCCTCCAAAAAGGAGCCCTTTTAGAGGGAAGCTTGTATGATTATGGTTTAGGGTTTTAGGGTTTACCTTAGATGATTAAGACCTGTTCCACGCCTGAATGCATTACAAGGTGAAACATCGCTGCTCTCGTGGGCTTCGCAGCGAGCGCAGGACCGTTTTGCTCAACAAGCTGGACCCTAAACCTCTATAGACCTGGTAATTAGAATGGTGTTAGGGCTTAGGGTTTAGGGTTTGGGGTTTAGTTCCTTGTAGAGCGTTCTTAGAAGGGCTCTTTAAGGGTTCAGCGAGAACACACCTGCTCAGGTACG
>CAJNJA010010074.1:0-14424 GCA_905231915.1 Symbiodinium necroappetens
GACGTAGAAGTAGAAGTAGTAGTAGTAGTAGTAGTAGAAGTAGTGGTAGTAGTGGTAGTAGTAGTAGTAGTAGTAGCAGTAGTAGTAGCAGTAGTAGTAGTAGTAGTAGTAGGAATTAGTAGTAGTAGTAGTAGTAGTAGTAGTAGTAGTAGTAGTGGTAGTAGTAGTAGTAGTAGTAGTGGTGGTGGCAGTGGCAGTGGCAGTGGTAGCAGCCCGGCAGTAGTAGCGGTGGCGGTAGCGCTAGTGGTAGTGGTAGTGATAGAAATAGTGGCAGTAGTTGTGGCGGTGGTAGTAGTCGTCGTGGTAGTAGTAGGAGGAGGAGAGGAGTAGTAGGAGCAGTGACTATGACAGTAACGAGCCGGGCAGGACTAAGAGTAGTAGCAGCGCCAGCATCAGTAAGTCTCAAGAAGCAACTCGAAATCTTCAAGCGCAGCCACGGGTGGTTGGCATGTGGTCGGACAGCTTTCTGTCAGGGCAGTTCGTCGATACATTAGGAGTTGCTTTTTTGGGTTATCGTGTTGACGGTTTCAATCCTTACACACGGAAGCTCAGGAATGGCAGCTTCGGGCTTTACTGTACAGCCTCAAGGGATTGGGGTTACGGGTTTACCTGTATCCATGCGCCCCAAATGAGCCCCAAGCCCGAAATCCACAGCATCGCTTCTTCTGGGTAAGTCGGGAGCAATAAATGTTCGAAGCACAAGGAACCCTGCTGTGTTGGTCCTTGCCGTAGCTAAGACACTATTTTTGCAGGCTCTCTCATAAGCACGGGCATTCGGACCGAGAACTTCTTCAATGTTTATCCGTAGTCCAAGCCCTGCAGAGTGATGTCCGGCAAGCTTTTGTTTGAACAGTTTGTCTTTTCTGGGAAAGTGCAGTTTCTGGGACTCTCTGGAAGTGTGCTCCTTGGGAGCATTGACGGTGGGCAAAGCCCGCAACAATCGCTGTGCAAGAGCGTCAGCGCAACTCCACAGGGGCTTCCATGGCGTAGGCAGGTTTCGCAAGAACGAAGGGCCAAAAATCGGGAACAACCTCTGCAAGAGGCCAGCGCCCTTGGGAGCCCTCTTTGGAGGCCTCTTCTACCATGGGCCTTGGCTGCTGTAGTTAGCCTTGCTTGCTCCCTCCAACTACGGAGGTCTGAGCAAGAAAGACCCTGAGGGTTGGGTGCGAGTGTCTGTGCCACAGCCTTTCATCGTGCGAGTTGAAATTCTGAAGGATTTTAGGAGTTCGCCCATTTTGCTTCAGGCTTGTCCACGGCGTTTCTGCGTAATTTAGTGCGCAACCCTGCTTGCAAAATATGTCTGCTAACACTTTGTGTGGTGTCTCGAGAATACTCGTCACGTATGCACAGAGGCTTTTGGCAGGTTTGCGCGAGTGCAACTGCAAACAGAATGCACAGCCGGGGGGCCCGGCTTCAGGAAGTGACGACATCATCACTGCATCATGTCCTCCGCGGCCGGTGTTCTGTAGCACGGTATCACATGGTTAAGTTAAGTTAGCATGTAAGAGGAAGGTATCTCGGACTTGAAAAGCTCGCAACATCTGCATTATTCACATGGCACCATCTTTCACGGCATCGCTCAGCTGTCTCATTCTAGCGTCAACGCAGATCCACCGAAAATCCACAGCGAATGCACAGATATGCACAGACCTGCGGCTCGTCAATAAGAAGGTGAAAACAATCGTTTTCCAACGAACGGCTGGGCTTGCAGCGACTCCGACCACTTCACCCACAATGACTCTGGCCACATCGTCACCCTACCCCCACTCCATGCTTGACCGAGCTTCAACAACCATCACCAATAGCAGACAAGTTCTGAAACCACATAAGGCACTACATCTGCGAGCAGCACAATGGCACATCTGAACCTGTAAAGCCACAACAACACAACAAGACTGAACATCTATTCGCTCATACCGCGAACTTCGAAGCTTCTTCCGAAACGTTGTGCGTGAGAAATGCAGGCCTCCAGGGCATATCTTTCTGTAAGCCTGCGAACCCAAAAGCTCTTCCAGGTGCAAAGCTTAATCTCGTCCTGCTCCCCGTGCCCCTGCCCTCGCCCCTGGCGCGAAAACCACGACTCTGGTTTCTGACACGCTCGGTTGATGTTTGCCCTTCGCACCCCACCATCTGGTGTGCAGTTCGAGTGCCTGTCAACAATGTGACGGCCCTGACCAAGTTGGCTGGGACAGCTCTGCTGCGAAACACGCGCGGGCTGAAAAAGCGGAGTCGATGCGTTCTGCACTCCGTGCAGGAGCCTGAGGAGTTGAGCTTGCATTGCTTCAGCTTCCAGCCTTCGGGCCACAAGCTTCGTGTCACGGACTTTGCACACTTTGGGTTGCGCAGTTGATGCCGCTGATCGCTAAGCTGCTAATCCTACCGAGATCGGAATAATTGATTACCAAGACTATCCCTAAGGTATCTTCTCATATTTAAACTACAGAACATACCCCAAAGCCCTGCTGCCATTTGTGAGGCCACTCTTTTTCGCGTGTTCAGGCACCGAAATCCCCGGCCCCGCCAAGTCGGAAGGTCGTGATGCGCGCTTCCGCATCTGAGGAGTTCCGCTGGGCCCCGAGCCAGGGGTTTGGGGGTGTAGGAGCGCAGGGTCAGGGTTTGTGGTTTCGGATCTGTGGCTTTAGGTTTGGGCTTGAAACTTTTTAGGGTTTTGTGGTTTACGGTTGTGCGGTTCAAAGGTTTCGGGGGCTCAGAGCATGGGTTTTGTCCTTGAAGGTTAGCTTGATACTGTTGTCGGGCCTTGCCGAAAGCTCATCCATCTGTTTTCTTCCTAACCTAGGAGTTTTCGGGTTTTCAGACAATGGCGGACTCCATATCCTAAATACCCCATTTGTAGCAGTATCTTTACTTTCAGGATCCCCCAAAACTGTCGCTCTACACGAAGAACCCCCCCCCCAATACTCGACGCCAGAATTGTTGTTCTTCTTGGTTGAAGGTTGAGGCTTTGGGGCCGCATAGGGGAGCTTGGCAACCAAGTTTCTTTGCGGCCCTGCTTAAGATCCCCATCTCGATTTCTTGAGCTCTTCAGTTTAGGATGAGGATTGCTAGCATCTCAGCTTTCTCTGTGTGTGTGTGTGTGGCAGGGGCATCCTGATCCCCTGAACATTGAAACCCACCGCTTGAATTCCGGGGTTTGACCAAGCGCCGCGGCCCTTGAACTCAAGCTCCCCACCCTGGCTAGGCCAGTCAGGTTATTCACAGTCCCCAGGCCCAGCGCAGATCTACCGCTCGAGCCCTAAGCCCTGGACTCTGGACCAGCTCCTGTTCTCGTTCTAAATTTGAACCAAACCCGAACCCGAAACCTCGGTGCTCTTGTTTTGTTCCGCCCTCCAGGACCGATCTCGGTCAGTAAAGTTCCTCTCCGACAGACATCCTTGGAGGCTCGACTCGGCTTTTCATTCACTTATGTACATATGTGTGTGCAGACAAACCGAAAAACCGAAATAGAGATGCAGAGAAAGATTGATCATGATTGCGAGTATCGGGCAGATTCTAGACATAGATATAGAAGCCACGAAATCGGAACCGAATATCCACCAACCCAGCCCGCATAGAATGCTAACAGTAGCGGAGCAAATGGTGCTTTTTTGGGTTCAGCTTTGCATGAGCCCTGCTGGTTGAGGGATGGGCATGTAAGGTTCATTGATTTTTTCGGTCGACACCTCAGTGCTGATCCGTTTTGGGAGTAGACGTTTAACCCCAGGCCCCAGATGGTTTGGGCGTAGAGTCTGCCTTGAGCTGTTGAGCTGAACTCCTGAAGCCTACAAGGCACACAAGACACTGCACATCTGCACTTGAACCGACTGTGGTGCGCAGCTTCATTTTTGAAAGCATGGCGTCATGTTGAATATGATCGAGCTGTGCATGCTTGCGCGATGTACGGTGTACATCCAACCTTGAAGCACCGAAGCCCCAACGCCTTAGCCGGAAATAGTTTTCCTGAATCAGCATCCTGAGCTCTTAAGGCTAACGGCCGAGACTCTACTAAACCCACCTAGATTCCCACATGTTGAGCCCTTCGAGGCACGAATTCCACAGCAAAAACCTGCTTCCCAGGCTCTGCCCCAGGTGGTGCGGGATGCGAGGCAGGCTCTGGGGTTCAGGGTGGGTCGGTGTTCAGGGTTTCGGGTTGGGGCTGCGTCGGTTTCTGTGTGCAGGTGGGGGGCCATCAGCCTCCGCTGTCGTTGTGATAGAGTCGGGAGAACCTTAAAAAACGACCTCCTAATGCATGGGGGTTCTTCGATTTGGCTTTGGCAGTTCGGAGCTGATTCCTTTGTTTTTGGGGCTTCGGAGCGGGAGCGGTTCTGGGTAGGTCCAAAGGGTGCTCGCTCTTGGGATCCAAGAAAACCCGCTCTGATTGTACTGCTGGTAGCAGTGTTTCGGGGTACACAAGGTAATTGCTCTCCACCTTGTAATTCGAAGGCGTTCCCTGAGGGTCATGTAACCTTGCAGTGTATGGCAAGTGAGTCAACCTCAAATCGTTGGACTAAGAATGTCATCGCGGCGCCAACGCCGTCCATGAATTTCCCGAGAGTCCCTCACAGCTTTTGCAGAACTGTTTTTTGGGCACAAGTTCGAAATCGGAGGCTGTTTCCTCTGACAGCTCTGGCCTTTTGCCATGCTCAGCACTACATGCCGTGCTTCCGGCACAGGCGGCGAGCTCCCATTTCCAAAATCTCCCCACAAGCCCGAATTCTGAAACTCTGAACTTTCAGACCCTGAAGCATGCAAGCCCTTTGCCCTGAAACCCAAAGCCAAACATCCCAACCCCCGAAAGCCGTACAGCCCTGAGGCCTAAACCCTGAAGTGGAATCCCCCAGCCCCAAACTTAAACAGGTCCTGGGCCGTTTTAAATCATAATTAGTTGACTGGGGCAGCTCCATTGTGCACGGATGTCAGGTGCCCCATCGTCCGAAGCCCAGGCGCGCAAGTCTCCAAGAGAAAACCACGCAAGCCCAGACCAAGACCCAAAGCTTCCAACATGAAAGCTTGTACTACAGCTAGACCATAATTTCATGGACTTCTAGCTGTGGGTTCCCCTGGTGTGGAGTTTTCCTGACCGACTGCGGCCTTAGGCTTTAGGGTCTTGCTGTAAAGGTATAAGTATGTCACCTTACAAGCCAGATTCAAGAAATCGAAGAAAGAAAAGCCCTCACGCCGGCCTGCACTCTCCCTGAGTTTGAGCTGACTCATCCGCCGAACTCCTTGTCGGGTCCGAGTCCTATTTCTGCAGCCCGCCGGCCTAAGCCCTAAACCCTGAAGTCTCAGAGCCAGAAAGGGCCCCTAAGCTGAAGCCCCTGAACCTGGAGCAGGTGTGGAGCCTGTGACGAAGCCCCCCCGCCGGCCGGCATCCGTAGAGGCTTTCAATTCAGCTTCCGGTTCCCCAGTGGGGCGACTTTTGGGGCTTTCGAGTTGAGAATGATCCACAACATGGGGGTGACAGGCTTGACGGTAATGTGCTTGTTCTGGAGTCCTTCGTGCATGGGGAGCTCAAAGCACGCCCCAAGTCTTGGGGGACATCCTCTCTCCTGATGCCACCCCAATGCCAAAGCTCTCTGATTCAACCTGTGATCACGCGCAATCATCCCTACGGTTTTCTTAGTATGGTATGGCGGTCTAAACTCAAAGCCGAAGCCCAAGACTCTATGACTCTGTTCTCGCGACCCTTAGGCCGGATTTTCGGCCCTCAGTGTAGTTTTTGAACCCAGGCTTAGGGCCTCTATGGTTTAGACAAGCATTGGACTACCGAGCATCCCACGCCCCGAATTCACCCACCAAACCTCGAGAAAACTCTGCCAACAGATGGCTGGAATGCCTTATGCGAGCAACCTTAAAAATCCTGAATCCTAAACCTTAAGCCCGACATCCACAGGCCAAAGAAATCCAAATACCCCGAACCCCAACATCCTAAACCCTGAGCCCCGGAACGCTAAAGCCCAAAGCGACCCCTCCATCCTCCACCGTCCAAGCCAAGGCCCCCACTGCAACCCCAAGGTCCCACGCTCTAATGACACAGGGCCCTGTGAAGTTCTATGAGACCCTCCTATGGTCTCCATTGTAGCTCCTTTTTGGGCTTACCTATTGGGATCGTTCGTCTAAAATTGGTAAAACCCAAAAAAGGAACCACAATGAGACTATAGGCTGGGAAGCAACCCTCTTTAACCCTAAAACCCAAAACCCTAAACACCCTAAACCCTAAAAAAGCCCCAAAGTATTGGCAGTCTCTGCCCTCGGCCTCGGTCTCCGTGCCACTCGGCATGCCAGCCCCGAGGCTCCGAAAGGGGGGGCGGGAGTGGGCTTGTGGGGCTTTGAAAGGGCAGTAGGATTAGGGTTTTTTTGAGTTGTTCCTGGGGTTTAGGGTAAAAGCAGTGATAAAGGATCCTGCCCTTCGGGGTTCTTAGAATACCGGGTGAGGTTTGGGATTTTGGCACCAGGATACCTGAGGCTCTGATGACACTTACTCCTGAAAGCCCCAAAGGCCCAGAGCGGCCGCCCTCTGAAGGCTCTTGGCCTCGCCTCTCCGCGGCTCTCCCGTGCGTCCGGCGGTGCAGGCCCAGGCATTTCAGGGGAGTTTTGTTGAACGCGTGTGGTGCGGGATGCCTCGACCCGAAACCCCTGGAGCAGCAGAGAAGGGAGGGCGTTGAAGGTTTAGGGCTTAAAGGGCTTAAGGAAGTCCATGATCCCTCGAGAGGCATGGTTTGGCAAGATTTGATTTAAGGCTCGGGGCTTGGGCAGTTTGCGGCCAGGTCTCCGCACAGCCCCTTCGCGTGCAGACGCAGGTGCTGGGCCCCATCCAGGCCCTCTCAGTCCGGGTGCATGAACAGCTCGCTGAAGGCTACTTACCTTATGACGACCTGCAATCCCTCCTCCACAATCTATTTTTACGCTCTAACCTGCTGGGCAGAGCGTTGCGAGTTCTTCTACTGCTTACTTACTACTGCTCTCTGAGTTCTGGCTGTAAGCACCCACTACCAGGTAACATCAGCTACCTGCTTGTAGTGATCCCTTCGGAGTATCATCAAATAGTGTTCCTGACCCACCTAACTAGCCCACCTAACCTTTGGGATGAAAGAAACATCGGTGGCAGCATTTCGCTGCATGTCTGAGGAGACGCTAGGTGAGTGGCTTCCAGGAGCTTTGGGGTTTGGCAGTTGGCTTCTCAGATTACAAGCAGGCCTGTCCTCTAGTAGCATCTAGTCATGATTTGATGTGAACTGCCCTAAACCGTGAACCGACGCACCCTCAACTTCTGCCATGCGATGTTGTTGTGTGTCTTGGGGTCTAGGGAGAGTGTGATTGAAGGTCTTGTGGTATGAGGCTTTAGGTGTGATTGCTCCTGATTTCGGGGTGTTATGGTGTAGGCCCCAAAGCTCCACAGCCCAAATGCCCTGAGCCATCATGAGCGCCCAGTGCTAGCCCTCAACCGCTCCTCCTCAAGCCCGAAACCCGCTTGTTTGCCTAAACCCTTAACGTGTCATGGCATCGACGAGGATGTCTTGCTCGGTAGGTGGTTCCAGTGCTGCAGACGCCACGCCGAGTGGCAGAGCCCCATGCGAGGCCTTTTGCTCTCGGCGCTTGGAGTGTTGCGTGTTCTCGCATGTAGAATTCAGGATTCCGGACGTCAGGGATTCCGGACGTCAGGGTGGCGAGTGTCCAGGGCCTGCGCCTTGTGCTAGCCTACCTTGACCTACTTGTCTGGCTAACAAAGCTAAACCTTGATGCAATTGATAAAGAAACGTTCCGGTGACCATGGAACCAAGTCGGTAAGTTGTCAGGGTTCTGGCTTCAGGTTCGAGGTTACCCCTGACCCACGATGAGAAAGTCAGATGACCAAGCCTTACTCTCGGTATTCAAGCCTCTACTTTCAACCTTCGACGCGACGCCGTAAACCCTTCTGGTAAGCCCGAAGTGGCCTTAGAGCCATGATGATGCTCAACCATAAACCCTAAACCCCAAACCTAGAGAAACTGGGTCAGTTTGATAAGAAGGATGGTCCGGTCAGAGTCCCAGACACGGGTCCGGATGCCCAGCTGCCGCTTCAGTTGGGGCGCTCCTTATCATGGGGGGTTCTGGGTTTTGAGGGGGTTTTGCGGGGTTTAGGGGTTCTTGGAGGATTGGCTTTGAGTCGCGCGACTGAGGGGTCGTTTTCGGATTTAGGCTGCAGGGCTTTGGGTGTTGAGTTTTGATTCCTGGGATTCCCAGGCACGAGTTCCGAAGGACCCAGGTTGGACGTAGATTTTCAGGGTGGAGCCTATGAAGTTTCGCAAGAAGGGGGCCCGAAACGCCAAAACGTTGCTTTCCCCATCTGGGATTTTAGGACCTAACTACTTGTGCTCCCCGTCCAGATACCGGAAGACGTGCAGATGGCAAGAAAGACCTTCGGTATAAACCCTGAATGAACCAGGACCTAGTCTCAGAAACCCAGACTTCGCATCCCGAACAACACCCAAACTCTAAACCCACAAGCCCGCAAGCCCGCCCGTAAAGCCTTAAAGCGATAAACCCCCAAATGCTCCAAAACTGCAAGCAAGCCCTAAATTCTCATCAAATGGTAGTCATCATGGTAACCTTTGTAGTAACCCTTGCGGAAAGCTTCATAGTAACCCTTACGCCTCGGTGTTCAAGTTCCGATACTCCGAGGCATGTGAGGCTCGACCGCCGGCAGGCTCGGACGCCTGCGCACATCCTTTTAGGGTTAGTTAGCCCACGGATTACCAAAAAGTGCAGGGTTTGGGGTTTAGGTAAAGGTCGGTGTTCAGGGTTTCAGGGAGCCCCTTCAACAGCACCCGCCTTATGGGGGTTTATTTAGGGTTTAAGGTGCTGAGGGCCTTCAACCCCAAAGGGTCGAGGTCTTCGGGTTAGGGCTTGAGGGTGGTTATGGGTTTGAGGTCCATCACGGCTCAGAGTTCTCGGAGTTCCTGATGCAAGTTTTCTTGCTCCTTCAATAGCTTCATCAGGGGGCTGCCAGCCTGTTCAGTAGCTCCTTCATCACACTCACAAGGCCGGCACAAACCCTGAGAACACCCCCGAATACCCAAACCTAGCCAGCTCTTTCAGACCCAACTGCTGCTTACGGTCAAAAACCGTAAACCCTGAACTGGGAAGCCTACACTGCAAACTCGACAACCGAAAAGCTCCGACATCCCACATTCTGCGAAGGGACCATGCCTGCTGCATCGCCCGTCCGAGGGCCCTTCACCACTCTGGTCCGGCGCCCAGCCTTCTGCCGTAAGGGAATTAATAATTAGAATAGGGTTTTGGGGATATTGTGCTACAATTATAATAAGGAACCCCCAAGACCCTATTCTAATTATTAAGGCCCCTACATTAGGTTAGGTCTCTGCAGAGTTCAAGCAGAATCTATCCCCGAACCCTAGCTCCATCATTCAAGCACATTTTGTTGGGTGTCAGGTTGGCTTCAGATTCAGTGTCCGGGTTTAAGTCAACTTAGGCTTTTGCAGCTTTTCGGGTGTCAGAATTGGACGATGTCCTATTCTTGGTGTGGATGCTAGATGTCGAGCATATGCACGAAGTCTGGGAATAACGGCTTTTCTAGTATGTGAGGCGTGATTACTAGTAACATACGATCTGCGTATCTGCTACTCAAAGTTCATGACCATGACGACGACGATGGTGATGATGATGATGATGATGATGAGGAGGAGGAGGAGGATGATGGTGATATGATATGACATCACGCAGGCGAACTGACGCACGTAAGCAGCACAGGTATCACAGATCTAAAAGCGTCGAAGATGCAGTGGCAATCGTCGTTTCGAACTACAAGGATACCTGGACAGCCCAGGATTTCGGAAATCTCGGCTGGCTTAAACAAGCTGGCCGTGCGGCAACATGCCAGTCAGCTCTGTCGAGGAGGAGTCTTGCGTCCTTTTCACCAAGACACGCGTCTCGTGCAGCTTCTCGTCAGTTTGCCACATTGCCAGCACCTGCCACAACTTACCAAGTGACGGGACTCAGAACGACATCGCTTGCACAGCTCCCCTGCATAACTCGCCACACCACTTATCAGGATGCACAATCATAATGCTATTTGCAGTCCACATTCAAGGGCCCATGAGGGTCCAGCGGTTGTGTAAGCGGAAGGGATGCCCAAGCCTGTGAGGATCGCACCTATGCTATGGGGGATCCGGGTAGGCCGCTCTAACAACGCTTCTAAGGCCCTAAAAACCTGAACCCAAGCCGCGACGCTGGTCGCTTCGACCCACGGCCTGATTCTCACCAAAACCCTAAACCCTCAACTTAGGCACCAGCCCCCGAAAACACCACCCAGAACTTAATCTGCGAAATCGGGCAGCGAAGCCAGTCTTGCGAGAGAAGGCGACAACGCTGGTGGGGACGATGATTTTGAAGGTTGGGGCAAGTTTGTTGGGGTCTGTTGGGCGAAAAAAAGATCTGGGGAAACAGGTCCATGCACAACGACCTTTTTCAAATCGCCCCGTCAAACCACTATCGCTATCATCATCGTTGTCATCATCGCCATCAACATCGACATCATCATCGCTTTTCATCATCGCCTTTCATCAATTTCTTAACCATCGCTATCATTATCGTCATCAACATGTTGAGCGGGGCTTCGTTTGGCGGCTGGGACGTCAACTTAGAAGCCGACGGTGAGGCTCCTGTGTGCCACGTTCCCCTGACACCGCATGCGCCTCCTCCTCCTCAAGCGAGGCACAGCGGAAGATGGTTACAGTATGTCTGGGTTTGGGATGTGGGATTGAGGTGTTGAGGATTCAGGGATGCAGGGTTGAGGGCCCGGCAGTTTGACAACTTACTAATTAGGGCCAAAATCACTGATCCAGAGCTTTTCGCTGTAAGTTGTTGCTGTGGAGCCTAAGCCCTACGAAAGCCTCGAGCCCTAAACCATCGAAGCTCCTGAGCCTTTGAAAACCACGAAGGCTTTCCGTGTCAGGGCCCAGGGCCTTCAAGCATACGAAGGTTCTCTGTGAGGGTTTCTGGAGTATAGTGCCCAGGGTTCAGGAATTCAGGGTTTAGGAGTTTAGCTGTTTAGCTCGGTGTTGCCAGTCTGCACTGCTGACAGACGATCTCTGCCACTGTTTTGCAGGTGGAGAGGTTTCTCTCGAACTTCTGAATCCAAATCTTGAGCAGAATTCGGAGCTTCCAGGTTAGGAATTCTGGGTATGGGCTTCGAGGTCCCCCCTTGACGGTGCAAGGGCTCGGACCCGCCCTGCCCTGAAAAGGTAGAATCAGGTAGAACGCAGACCCGAAGAAACCTCGTAAGCAGATTCCAGACAGATTGGGCCTAGCACGCGTCTGTTGCAACAGCTCGGATCCTTGAATTCATGCCAAACAAAGCCTGTAGCCTGAATCCTGCTCCCTAAACTCTGCACAGGCTTCTAGAAGAACCTTTTTTGGAAATCTTCTTGCCGAAACCCCTAGACCCTAAACCCTAAACCCCTAAACCCTAAACCCCTAAACCCTAAAACCCCAGACCCTAAACCCCCACTAGGGCCGCCAGAGGTCCTGGCAGCCGGCAGGCGATGGCGTTGCCCAACAGGTCTGGCCCAGCAAGGCCCGAGCTCTGGGGAGGGTCAGTAGGAGCTTAGTAGGGGTTTCGGGGTTTGGGGTTTCAGGGGTTTTAGGGTTTAGGGGTTTCAGGGTTTAGGGGTTTAGGGGTTTAGGGGTTTAGGGTCTGAATCCAGTCGATGCCCTCAAGCTTCGGTGCCTGTGGAACTTTTGACTCTCATCCCGGAGGCCAAAGCCCCCAAGCCCACGTAGGCCATGAACCCCTAAAGCCCTAAACCCCCGAAGCCCTAAAACCCTAAAACCCTAAGCCCCTCTTAGAGCCTTCGAAGCCTCGGGTCCAAAAGCCTTCTTCGCGAAGGCGCAGCAGGAGCAAATCGCGAGGCTCACTCGCCAGGCCCAGGGGTCGTTTACAGGGAAGTGGGTGGTTCTGGGTGTTTGGGCCTTAGGGGTTTTGGGGTTGAGGTGTGCGTGGTTCGGTTTTTGAGGGGCTTTGGGGACATGGCTGTCTTTGTCGCATATTGTGGACCTGCACCCTGAAGCCCTTCATCCAGCCGCACACCTTCATTCAGGGCTGAGTGCTTGTTGCCTCTGTTGGATGTCTATTGAGCTTTACGATCCCAGAGCTTCAGGTCTGCGCATTTCTGGAGGGCTTTCAGGGATCGCTTTGAAGCTTGGAGATTTCTTGTGGCTTTCGGGTTGTGCAGATCTCAGAGTTGTCGGGCGAAGGAGGCTGAGCAAATCTTAGCAACTTTCCTTTGCGCTGGTTTGACAACTGAGGTATCGATACTCAGGCTGTCGGCTCGGCAGTGTGGGACGACAGTCCGAAGTCCGGAGACCACAATTTGGAAACCGTCAGAACGCTCCTCAGAGCCTTTTCTGCAAAGAACCTTCAGAAGCAATAGCGAACTGCTGGGCAGTTCAAAACTGGGAACCAGAGCCTCAAGCCCTAAAGTTCGACCTCAGATCCTCAAGCGAGGATCCCAAACCGCAGATGCGAAACCCTCCAAACCCTTAGTCCCATCGGCGTTCCTGCAGACGGAAAGTAGGCGTTCAACAAAAGCAAAACCGAAGCCCGACACCCCAACTCCCTAGACCCGAAACTCCTAAACCCTCGAATCTTAAAGCCGAAGCTCGAAACCTTCGGCAGGTCCAGGAACTCAAAGAGCAGCAGCTGCGACACAAGCAGGTGCTGAGTCGACTCTTCGGGCCTGGAGGGATACTCTAGGTTTAGGTTTTGGGGTTTAGGGTGGAAACTGTAGATGGGCTTTGGGCTTGGGGGGGTGGTATGGATTTTGGGCCTCGGGACTCTGGGTGTTTCGGGGTTGTAGGTTCTGGCTGTAAACGGGCGGGAGAAGCTATATGCTTGAGGGTCAAGCGTTCTGACGAGGAGATGACGCGAGACTTGAAATCGAACTCGTCAGACCCCTTGGGTCCGCAGCCTGCAGGTTGCAGGTAAGAAGGGGCATTTTGATTTTCTCTGGCGGGGCCAAGGGTTGCTTTTTGAAGGTCTACGGGAGCGTGCATAGCATGTCGCCGTTGCAAGCCACATCTGTAGGATGCCCGATGGAATAAAACTTGATTACAATTGTCCATGGGCAGAAACTTCCATACCTAACACCAGTGCCTTCCTGAATCCCAAACCCTACAACTGCAGGCTGTTCACTTGTTTTCGCTAGCAATGACCATTTCCATTTTCTAACCATGCACCAACCCCTAACCCCAAACCCCTAAACCCCTAAACCCCCAACCCCTAACCCTTCAACCCTAAACCCTAACAAGCCCCGAGTGCCAGAAAACTCCGGCGCCCGCCGCAGGTCGAGATCCCGGCGGCGGCGCTGGGCACGGAGCCGGTCACGCACGGGGCCCTGGAGGGACACATTTTGTGGGCTTAGGGTTTGGGGTTTAGGGGTTTAGGGTTTAGGGTTTAGGGGTAAAGGGGTTTAGGGTTTAGGAGTATAGGGTTTAGGGGTTTAAGGCACGCTGTCTCTTTAATTCGGCAGGTTGCTGCTGCTTGATCTGGACTTCCCGAGCAGCTACGTTGCGAGCTCCTGGCTCCTTCGATTATCGACTGACAAGTCAAGATCCCTGCTAGGCCGTAGGAACCCTAGAAAGCCCTCCCATGAAGAGAAGCTGTGAAAGCCTAATAAAACCTTGGCAGTTCCCTAAAGTTCCCGGTGTCCCCAGGCAGATGAAGCCACTGGAGGTCTCTCCCTTTGAGCGCATGCCCGCTGGCCCAAACTGGCTCGCTCCGCTTTTGTTGAGCGTTAGGGTTCAGGGTTCGGCATCTCGGTTCAGGATTTAGGAGTTGGGGCCCAAGATTTTCTGTGCTGAGTGGGTAGGTCATCGGTTCAAGCTTCAGTATTGACGACATGGAACGGCATCGCAACAAGGTGGCGAGAGTTGTAACTGGGAAACCCTGAGCCCAGCCTTTTCGTTTGTCTGTGTGACGTGTGCATGGTAATTCGTCGATCAGTCGGTGGTGTGAGAGATGTAGACGATTTGTTTTCTAGTGCAGTCTGTAGGTGCTTGAAGGGGGGCAAGCTGCTACACTGTATGGCATCTCCCCACAAAAGGCACCTATCGATCATATGTAGCAGTGTGCTATCATGACCTGTGTCGCCCTACTGTAGATACGATAATTATGACTAGAAGACGAGTGGCCCGAAAGCATCATTTGCCAAGAGTTTAGCGCTATGTAAAGTCATAGAGTCAAGTACATAAAGTCATAGAGTCCAGTGCACAGTTTGAGTACATAGGATCTAGTNNNAGAGTCATCAAGTACAAAGTCCAGTGCATAGAGTCAAGTACATAGAGTCATATAGTCGAGTGCATAGATGCATACAGTCTCTTCTTTGCGCACTTATGTCGATGTATATGTTTATCACCCAATTCACTATG
>CAJNJA010010075.1:0-40779 GCA_905231915.1 Symbiodinium necroappetens
TTTCGCACTCTTTCGAAGCCAACCTGTGCAGGTCTCTCGAGCTCTTCCAGGCCTCGGCGTCGACTCACCCCCGTTGTCCCCCTAAGCGCCCGAACCCCTTCACCCGAGCCTCCGAAGCTAGAACCCTAGCCCCCACCCTGCGAGTCCCCCGCGTGTCTTGTCTCGGGTTTTCTCGGTTGTCCCTAACTCCCGAACCCAGTCGCCCGAACCCCTAGAACCCTAGCCATACTAGGCTGCCCTGCGAGTGCCCTGCGTGGAAAATAAATAAATAAATAATGAATTAATCATTTATTTATTGTTTTCGGGCCAGCCCGGCGCTTGTCATTTTTGTCATTTTTGTCATTCCTTCGGTCTGTACCCAGACGAGCCAATTAATTAATTAATTATTTATTTTTTGTTTTCGGGCCAGCCCGGAGCTTGTCATTCCTGTCATTCGGCTTGGCGGCTCAAAAAACGTAAACAAAACCACCATTTCCTGCCCGCCCGGGCAATGACAGGAATGACAAGAATGACAAGCCCCAGACCGGCCCGAAAATAAAAAATAAATAATTAATTAATTACCCTGGCGGGGCTATTGACAGCCTTGGGTCTGTACCCGGAGGAGCTAATTACTTAATCATTTATTTTTTATTTCCGGGCCAGCCCGGAGCTTGTCATTTTTGTCATTCCTGTCATGCCTTCGGCCTGTTCCCAGACGAGGTAATTAATCAATCTAAGCATCATGCTGGTTCCTCGGCCCTTGCGGAAGGAGGTGCATGTATGCCAACAACAGTTCCCTGGCTTGGTGAAGCAAAGTTCTGGTGCTAGGAGTTTGATGCATGAAGCGTGGTTGACAAGGCAGGAGTTGCTCCCATGACCAACAGCAGCTGTTGCTAGAGTCGAGATTGTTCTTGTCGAGCAGGTTCCCTGCATCCGTTCATGAGCGCGCAATCGCTGAAGGCAACAAGCCGAAGCAAACAGTCGACAGCTGTGAGCGCAGCATCAGCCGTGACATCGATTGGACAGGCGTTTACCGGCCAAGAGCACGTCAATGCCCTTAACTTTGCGTCGACATTGCAATCAGACGATGCCGGAAGGTTCTGGTTGGTGTTGTTTGTCGAATGGCAAAGTTGTCAGTTTCGAGTTTGTCAGCGTGCAGGCGCTTGCTGCCGGACCGACAGCTAGACTTGGGTCAGCCAGGATGGATGGGTCTGCGGCATGCACCTCGCAATCCAGCATATCAACTTTTGTGCGTGTTGAGAAGGAATGTTTACGCTACGAACTTGACGGACGAGCTGCATCCAAGGAATGGGTGATCCTTTTTCAATGTGTACTTTGTCTTCTGCTCTTGGATTTTTTGGCAGGTTCCCAAGTCTTTGTGCTTGTGTTTCCCGTGCAGAAGTCAGAGGTGGTCGCACGCTCCCAGGTGCTGCGGAAAGTGAAGTCCAACGTTCGCAATCATGTGGCGCTGACAGTGGCCCCAATCAATATTGCGTTGCAAGAGAAGAGGGCGCCAGGTGTACTTTACTTGCGGGTGTCATGCTGTCTAGAGTATTAAGAACAGCCGCGTCTGTCACAACATGACCAAAAACAAACACACACACACACACACGCGCACACGTTTTGGATTGAAGGCATCGGTTTGTAGAATGAAGTTTGTAGTGCCTTCCAGATTCAGTTTGCATGAGGTGTTCTGGCTGAGCATCGGCATGCTCTACAACGTGCACATCTGGTGCTTTGCTTGCAATGTAGTTTTTTTGGGGTACTTTGATGTCGCTTCCGCGCCCATCTGCTTAAGTCTGCTCCTTTGTCTTAGCAGGCGGCAACGAATGCATACAATGCAGGAACGATACAATGAATGTCGACCATTAAAAATGTGACGGACTGATGCAGCGAGCGTGGGTGAGCCACCCGCAAAAGCATCACACCGGGGCTCAGACGCTGCATGGATTCGACTCCAAGCGCATTTTTATGTAGACAGTCACTTGCGGAGAACCTGTGCAAATACCACGAAGAGCAGTCATTTCCAAAGTGCGTGTCGTTGAAGTCCAAGCGTCCAAGGCTGACAGATCAGCTGTTTCACTGGTGCACCTAGGTACCTGTATGGTGCAGATCAGGCAATTTACTGGTTCAGCGGCTTCTCCCTAGAATGGATGCTCCTCGTTCTGGATTAGCTTAGGACGACGTTACCCTTGTCGACAGCAGAGCATCATCTCCACCTTGCGACCTGAGGCTTTCCATGGACAATTTGGTGGTGTTCAGCCTCATCATGACGACATATCGCGTGCCGCCATCCTTGACTCGCAAGGCAGAGCAGAGCGTCTTTGCGTGCAGAAGTTGTGCGCCCGAATGCGGATCTCTGACAGGCCCTGTTTGTTGGCATCGTGGGTTGTGTCCTCATGAGGCTTGTTTTTTTTTGGCAGCTTGGACTGAACAGAAAGTGGGTGAGGTTCCTATTGCTGCTCACAGGGGCGGCCTGCGAGCAGTGTTCTTATGTCTGATGCCACAGCAGGGCTGGTTCAACCTCTCCCGGGGCCCAGCAACCACAGATCAGTTTCCTGTATTTTAAGTCGCTATACACGACAACTGACAGGAAGTGTTTCAGTCGTGTCTGCCGTGACCCAGAGCAAGGCTTCACCTACAAACCGTGCTTTACTGCAGAATTGAAAGCTTGCCTCCCCAACACGGCATTTGCTTCGTGGGTGCCGCGCCTATACACATGTCCACTTTTGGATTCAATTTTTGCGGACATGCCTTTTTATCCGGCAGCGTGGAAGAGACTCAGATTCTGGAAGACGTGCTCAAACACGAGAAGGTCCTGCAAGTTGGCATGGGCATAGTGTCGCGCGGCTGCAATCCTTTAGAGGCTCCGCCTTTCTCTCGACCCCCAGCAAGCCGCTGTCGGACACATCCTAGCAGCTGGACTTGCAAAATTTTAGGCTCGATAGTCAGCATGTTTGCATGCGGGCCGATGGCCTCCCAGTTGCACAGAACAGTTAAAACTTGCAAAAGAAATTGACAATAATTTTCCATAGTTGAACTTGAGAGAAGAGCTCCCGCTGTATGAGGCTAATGGCCAGCGGAGGCCATGCCATGTTCGAGGAAGACAACGAAGGCGGGGTTGTCTACAATTCGTCTTTTCCCATCAGCTGCGAATGTCATCGAGTACAACATGCAATGAGGTGACATGGTGGACACCTACGTGGTGCGAGCAACGAAGGCAAGTGGAGTGTGGAGTCGGAGTGCGGTAACGGAAAAAGTCATTTCTGGTCTCTCATCCCGAGGCCTGTCTCGGGAATCGCTTGGAGGAGCGTTACGACACCGAGACTCACAGGCGGAGCGGGCGGCGGAAGGGGGGCGACAGAGCGGGCGACCGGTTGCAGGAAGAGTTGTCCCTCCTCGTGCCCTCCTCGTGCCTGCAGCAGCTTTCCGTAGCACAGCACATCTCGGCAAGAAAGACCACATCTTTTGAACTCTGCAGGCTTTTCGTTTATCGAGATGGCAAATACAAAGCCACCTTGTATCTCGGCTTGCGGAAACTGCAGTGTCGATGCTCGAGGCGGCTTGCATAGATGAGAGGCAGGATCTGAAGGTGCTACGGAAGTCTGTGTTAATCATGCCATCCAATGATGGCGCTGCACTAAACCATTGATGCTGCCCTTATCAACAGACCCTGTGAGAAGGTTGGTCTTTGTCATCATAGTCTTGGAGTTCACTGATTTGATGTTTGCACTTGACAGTGTCAGTGCAAAAATTGCAGCGGTGCCATATCTGCAACATCAGCAAGCTGTGGTGCGTGTCCTCGCTCGCCCGGCTGCAGCATGAACGCGGCTGGCCCCAACCGATATGCTGAAGCCCAAGGCAAGGCAATCAACAACTGAGTCTTCATGCTGCATTGTCTTGGAGTTCTTAGTCCTCGCGTTTCGAACACCGAATTCCGTCACAAATCCTTGGAGCAACTGACAGCTTACCATCTAGCTCAGGTGCCGAATCAGTTCATTGCCTACAGCTCTACCGTCATGGCAGTCTTCTCTCTTCGTGCCGCATTCTTCCTCGTGCATGACCTCGTGCAACAAGTCGAGGACAGGCAAAAGATTAGCATGATGTCTAACACTATGGCAGAGAGAAAACTACATGCTCCAATTGCATCTGTTCAGGCGTTGAAGAGTCCCGGCTGCCTTCATCAGTGATGTGCAGTCTTTGCCTGGCCTTGAGACGTGAGATCTTTTTGGAGAGGGGGTGGACCGATCTACAAATCGCTGCCTTGGATATCAGTCGTCGCACACTATGCGAAACCAAATCCGAATCCATACCAGTGAACTCGGTCTCTTGGGTGTCAGCTCTGGGTTTGGACAATCCAATCGGTTATTTTGGAGGTTGAGGCTCTGTGCCAGCAGCCTTCTTGAGGTATGGAGTAGCTTTCATTGTCGCGTACATCGGCGTCCAGCTGATTCTGTCAACCTTTCGATACGTTCCAGAATGGAGCACGTGTGTGGTGTCGATGCTGGTGCCTTGATCGAGATTGGGCGTCTGCCTAAATCCTCACAAGCCGCTTATACATCCTTGTCAAACTCTACAGATGCGCATTGTGTTTCTGTTTACAATCCGGCTTTACTTTGCAAGGCTCGCCTGCTGTTTTGACATGAACTGACTTTGTCGAGTGACGGCCAGGTTGTGCTGACATGTCTCGTGGCGCCCTGGAGAATACAAGCAGCTTTGGGTCAGAAATCTCTACTGGTGGAGATGTGTCTCAGACTCAGGCTCGATGCTTGCAGAGCAGGCCCAAATCAGCAGGCTTCGTTCTGTTCTGCGATGTGCAGTGGCTGTCACATGACCCTACATGGCAATGTGCCCTGTCTGGCAGGACTTCCAGATAAAGCCCGATGATGCCCTCGCACTTGTCAATGTGGTTCATGGCTCTGCGGCTGAAGTGCTTGATCATCTTGATCTGTATCAAAAAGAAGATTGGAGGGTTTGAGTTGAAGCGGAAGCTTCCTCTGTTTTTCTGCACCGAGCTGCTTCTTCCTTTAACGGCTTTTGCTCAGATGTGGCTCAGAGACAGTCATCAGAGAGCTCCAAAAAAAAGAGGACTAGGCTCTTGACTTGAAGAAGCCTTTTGTTTCCTTAGGCTGCCTCTTGCCTTGGTCTTGCCTTGCTCGAAGTTTGTTTTCATTTGCCATGGACTTGGAAGATGAGAGCGATCCCGGGCTGGCGGGACTCAGCCCTGAATTTCAGGCCATGCTTGGCGGCTTATCAGGGCACATGGCCTCCGTCTCAAAGATGCTCGAACAGCGTACCCTGCCAAAGGAGCAGGCAAAGGATAAAGACGATGAGGTGTACCTAGACTCGTATGCGGATTTGGCCATCCATGAGGAGATGCTAAAAGACACCGTGCGCGTTGACGCATACGCAGCTGCGATCGAGCACTATTCGAGCACGTGGCAGGATAAGGCCGTGGTCGACGTTGGTGCTGGGACTGGGCTGCTCTCGGTCCTTTGTGCTCGATCAGGCGCTCGAAGGGTCATTGCCATCGAAGCGTCCAGGCTCGCACACTTCTTGCAGCAGCTGGTGGATGCCAACTGTTCAAAGGGAGCCGTCGAGGTTCACGAGTGCCTTGCAGAGGATTTCAGTGAGCAGAATGTTGATGTGATTGTGAGTGAGTGGATGGGTTACTGCCTGCTCTACGAGAACATGCTGTCGTCGGTCCTATCTGTTCGAGATCGATGTCTAAGAAAAGGTGGCCAGATGCTGCCCTCAAAGTGCCGCTTAATGATGGCACCGATTCAGGACAGCTGGCGAAAGGAGAAGCTGGACTTCTGGCACTCCGTCCGTGGCATCGACATGTCCTCACTGGTCCCGCTGGCCACTGCCACTCTTTGTGCAGCACCTCAACATCGTTTGTTGGATCCCAAAGCGCTTTTGGGAGATGCAATCGAGATCCTCTTCATGGATTTGCATACGGTGCAGATTGAGGAGTTGGACAGGTTTCAAGCTGACATCGGATTCACTCTCCCGGCAGGCAGTCGACTGGACGGTATGGTGGCATGGTTTGAATGCGAGTTTGGAGATGTCGGGTGGCAGCTGTCTACCTCCCCGTTGAAGCCTGCAACACACTGGAAGCAGACTGTCTTCTATTTCCGGGATCCAGTTGAAGGTGGTGGAGGCACTGTCATTTCAGGCAAGATAATGCTCGAGCGTCATGCTGAGTTCTCGCGAGGCTACACTGCATCCTTTGAACTGAAGATCCCTGGCCGTAAACCCCGAACAGAGGTCTTCGAGCTTAGGTAGCGAGTCCTGGAGCGCTCCGGGGCAGGCGGAGCCAAATGCGCTCTGTCACTGCGATGAGTGCACAGCAAAAGCAATTGAAGCCCGATGCCAGGCCTCAGCATGCTGGTCAGATCTTCTCCGCTTCAATTCGGATCAAGAGCATCGGACACTCTATGGCCAGTCAAGATTCTGTGGCGCAACTCCTAGTCCTAGTGTTGGGATGGTTGGTTACATGCAGGTTGCGATCTTCATCGACCATTTGCATCATGCAGTAGATGGAGAGGCTCTAGAGGTGTGCGGGTCGCAGATGGCCGCAGAGGATGAAGTCTCCGAGCCATGGAAGCTTGGGACCAGAGTCTGCCTCTCCACTCCCTCTTCAGGCATACATTGGTTCTTACTGATTCCTGCATAACTTCCCTTTGTTCCCACCTGCTCAGGCGAAGCACGCTCAGCAAGCGTTCCACGGATGCATTGTGGATGTTTCCTGTCAAAGCAGAAAGGTGTGTCGTCTCCCGCTTGAGGTCAGCTTGACAGGTATTGTGCGGTTTGTCGGAACGACGCAGTTCGCCCCTGGAGACTGGATTGGAGTAGAGCTGGACCGGCCGATTGGAAAGAATGATGGCAGCTTGATGCTTTGTCTGCAAGTCAAGGGCACGTGTGTTTGGCCCTGAGAAGCCGGGAGCAATGAGAATGCTTGTCAGGAATGGTGTCCGGTACTTCAGCTGCAGGAAGAAGCGTGGGATCTTCTGCAAGCCCACGGCTCTGATACTGCTGGCTGAGCCCGAAGTCGGAACTCCCGTTTCTTGGCTGTGCGCTTCGCTTGCTGCCCGGGGCACCCCAAAAGCCTCCAAACTTGACCGATGCTCAGGAAAAGAAATCCGAAGACTCGGTCGAGAAGTCCCAGACGACCGAGTCGCCAGACGCTATCGAAGCCAGCAGTGGCTTAAGCATTACGGCCGACACGGACAGCGCTCCTGGCGAGGGTGGCTCTCCCAATGCAGCTGCCGGAAGCAAGCGCACTGATCGGGCTGACGAGGCCTGTTCATGTGCAATTTGTGGAGTTGTTCCTCGCTGCTGGCAGCTTTGCATGTCGATGCATGTCGATGCAGGCTCTCCAGTCTCAGCCGCGACAGCTGCAGTTCGAGCAGTCGGGGTTGAAGGCAGAGGTTCTATCTGATGTTTCAAAGCCATTGGTTGCCGATGAGCCCGCCACCGCCACCTGGCCATACCGGGTTCTCAAGACTTGCTCCAAGGCCCCAAGGCCCGAGGCATGTGCACGCGCTCCATTTTGTTAATGGTGCTTCATTTGTTCCACTTCCAGGAGGACTTGGATCGCCTGGGCTGCAAACAGCCCGAAGATGCAGACTTTGTTGGTGGGGGCGATGAAGGTGGTGGCGAGAAAGCAGGCTTGCTTCGAAGCATTGCGGAACATTGCCTGCGGTTGGTTTTGGTTCCTTGATTTCAGATCCCTGATCAGGATCCAGAGACCTCCGGTCGCCGTACATGCGAAAGTTGGCAGGTGCAGACCCCTGGGCCAGTGAGAGCAGCTGTGGGGGATCCATAGTTGTGGCAGAGGAGGCTCCTGCTGCTTTTGTGGTAGAAGTCTAGAGTGTAAATGCGTGTCCCTGGTGGTTTCAAGCCATCTCCCTGCCAGGAGGACCTTGCTACCTCAAACGAAGCGGAGACAGCCTGGTTTGCCAAAGTCCAAGATCTGGCCAAGCGTGGCTTAAAGCTGGGGCATGTTCTGAGCTTCTACCAGAGCTTGGCAGAAGGCACCCTGTGCGGCGATGATGGGCGAAAACTGATGTTGCACTTTAACCCCAAGAAGCATACAACTCATGATGTCGTTCGTGAAGCAATCATCCCTGCGACTAAAGTCACGCCCTTCGGGAGCTGTGCGTACTCGACTTTGGCAGAAGCAAACAAGCCCGTGCTGGCAACGACAATGGTCTCTCACCACTGGCGGAACTTGTTTTGTCACCTGGTTGCAGCCTTGATTGCGTACGCCTTGGGGGAGACGAGCTATGCCGCTACAGTGGATTCATTGGAGGACGGCGACTTTGAAGGCTTGCGTCAGCGACTCGATCGTCGAGATGCGCTGCACATGACATTCTGGTTGTGCTTGTTCTGCGTCAACCAGCACGCGAGCATATGTGGTGGTCTACCCTCTGCTCCGGCACCATCTAGTCCAGAAGAGCATGTCAAGGCACTGGAGTATCATCATAGAGAGACGCATGATCCAGTTACCGGAGAGAAGTTCAAAGTTTGCGATTGTGGTACCACCAAACACTGGAACAACTCGACACTCTGTGAAATGGTTCCTCGGATCTTTAGCAAAAGCATCTTTTGTCGCGGCAGGTTAGTTGCTTGTTGCGGGCTGTCGGCAGTTGGACTGAGGACAAGTTTGATGCCATGATGGCAGTGTTGGACAAGGAGGTGCCTGGTGCTATTCAACGGAAACTGGGTCACATCATCGTGGTTGACCAGGCTTTTGAAGTTTTCTCCCGCATCTGGGTCATGGCTGAGATCGCCAAGGGGCAAGAACTGGAATTGAACCAGGTCGCCATGCTGTTCCCGCCTCCAGAGAGAATGAAAGCGGCCTCTCGCAGGAGCTTGGTGCCAGCCAGTGCTGCAGCCGAGGTTGCACGTATTCGGGAAACATTGGACATCCGCAAGTGCAAAGCTAGCCGGCAAGAGGATGTTGATGCAATTCTGGCCTCCATTCCAGACGTGGACAAGTCTAACGCGCATCTAAAGACAGTGCTGTTCAACGAAAGGTCAGGCATTTTGGAGACATGGAGTGCAGAAAGGTGCGCTGGATTTTTCGATGTTATCGACCCGCTGAAGGAACTTGTGGAGCGAGAGCACTGGAGTGCACCACAGGTCATTATGCTTGGTCAGGAGAGCACTGGTAAGTCCACGCTGCTGGAAAGGCTAACAGGTCTGCCCATTTTCCCCAGAAACGCCGACCTTTGCACCCGTTCCCTCATTAAGGTGTGCTTGCGGAGGGGGCCCTCTCGAAAGTTGAGATTACTTGTGCAAGACATCCTGTCGCTACACTTCGAGGACGAAAACGGAACGGAAGTTGACTTCGACGAGCTGGGTGCTGCTGTGATGAAGGAAATGACACGGCAAGTTCGGCTTGAGGCTTTGAGGCAAGACATGCCGAACAAGGACCCTGGCTTTTATTCTGCCACAGTCAGCGATGCACCGTTGCAGCCGTCGGATGGACTTTGCACAAAAAAGGCTTTGGTCATTGAGCTCAGCTCACCGAAGGCACCAAATTTGGACGTCGTGGATTGCCCAGGTTTGGTTGCGGCTTCTGCCAGAGGTCGTCCGGCAGATGTTGCGCAGGAAACTGCGGGGCTGGTGAGAACTTTTGCCAAGAAGCATCGGAATTCCGCCCTATTCGTAGTTGCTGTCAAGGCATCAGAGCAGCCGAACAACTCCTTGGCAATGCGTTTGGTGCAGGAGCTTGGGCTTGAAAGTCGAGCTCTCGGTGTGTTGACCATGACAGATGTGCTGACCGGGGACCTGACAGATGGAGAGACCTGCCTGCACAGCACATTCCTGAAGCATCATGGCCCTCGGCTCCTGCAGCTCTTGCAGGGAGCGTCAGATGCAGGTGGTGGAGTGCCTCTTGCACTGGGCTACACGCTTACCGCTTTGAACGATGTTGGTGAAGATAAGGGGTGGTTGAGCCTGTCGCGGGTGGATGCAATGGCACAGTGGGAAGTAAGATACTTTAAGCAGCTTGCGACTCAATGGAAAGCAGGCGCTGGGGAGGATTTCAGCAGTTTGCTGCAAAGCAGAACCACCTGCAACAGTCTTTGGCGGCACATCAAGGATGCCGTGGATGACTTCGTCCGCAACAATTGGTTAAGTGACACCGTCAAATTGGCTCGCGAGCACGAGGCACTAACGGCAGCTCGCGAACAGTCTTTGGGCCAGCCGAGGGCTATGGCTCCACACCACGTTGCAGAACTTCGCTTTCAGACTGACCTGCTTCCTGCTTCCCTTCGTGCTGTAGCTTCTTTTGAAGACGAGGGCCCTGAAGCCATCAAAGACGGGCAAAGAGCTTTATCCAGTTCCTTGATTCCAGAGATATTTGCCAGGCGTTTTCAGGCGATCCTCGGAAGTGTGCTGGCGAATCCTTGGCAGATCGGCGGTTTCTACCACAGTTTGGTACAGCGGCTTGAGCAAGACCTGTTGAGTGCAGTCCCGGAAGACATCGCCCTGGGGCCGCCCGAGGCGGGTACTTTTGACTGGCCGAAGCAGCTTGAGGTCTGCTTGCGCAAGGTCGAGCACGAGATGCTACGTGCTGTGGTTGATGTAAGGCAACATGTGCAAGCCAAGCTGGATGCCGTCCTGCAGGCAGACACCACACCGGAGCGCATTGGACGAATGAAGCTAGCGATAGAGTCTCTGAAGACTTTGCTGTGGCAAGACATGAAGATGTATGACTGCCCGGCCGGGGAGGTACTATTCTCGACATTCCCGTTGAAAGGCATTCACGAAGCACTAGGCATTGTCGGTCAGCTGGAGACATGCCCGTTCGCTCGTGTAGAGCGCCTGACGTCTGCCTTTAGCTTCTCGCTGAAGTTGGATTCGAGGCAGATTGTATCGCGCTGCAGTCTTCACTTCCATCGTTTCCTGCAAACCTTCTTCACGGAACTGCCAGCGCATGTGGTAAACGCATGTAAGAAGCTGCCAGATGACCAGTGGGTTGAGGACTGCACAGAGGAGCGCTTGAAACTCCTGCGTCATTTGCAGACCCTGCGATTGGCCCAAGCTCGCCTGAAGGATGCGTTTGGAGAGGATCAGATTGAAGAAGCAGTGGAGGAAGTGACGCGGCAAGATGACAGCTTGGCAGTGCCAAGCAGGCAGACCGACGAAGACGCTTGTGTTGCCACGGCCGCGTCCCGAAACGCGGAGGAAGTGGCTGCTGCAGTTGCGACATGGAAAGAGACTCTGCATGAACGTGCATGGGGTTTCTTCTCCTCTGAGGATGAGCTCAACTCAGTCCTGCAGCAGGTAGCCGCGAACACAGATGCAGGTACCGATTTTCGGGAAGGAGGGGCGCATGTTCTTTGGCGTGGCGAGTGCACCGGATCGGAGCCTGTTCTGTGGATACAGCGCGACGATGCACCTGCAACACAGACCTACGTAAACCGTGTACTGGCTGCTCTTTTCGTGGATGATGAATCTTTCGCCCAACTGTCGACATTGCCAAAAGAACCCTTCCGAATGACATGTGGCGATCAAGGATGCATTAATCTGATGCATCTCTATGTGCCATAGTCGATGGTGAAATTTGCGGATCATGCCACGGGTTGCGCCACGGGCTTCTCGCACATTGCGCTTTTACACTACCTGAAAGAGGAGAAGCAGAGTTGGCTCTAGACCCTAGTATGCTTGAACGTTTGTGTTTTTTGGCAATAACCCTCGCCACCCCAAGCCGCACTCTTAAATTCTAACTCCTAACTCCTCAAGCTTTACAATCCAGCCTGCTTTCTTCCCTCTGAGGATTTAGGGCTTGGGATTGTTTATGGTTCGGGTCTAGGTTCTAGACAACAAGCAGGAAGAACGGTGGCCATGCTTCAGCCGAAGGTGGCTTTGGCGGCTCTGTGGCTCCTGGAGTCCTTGCAACGGAAATGCCACATTCCGACGCTGGACTTGCTTTCCTTGAGGAACAAGGTCCAGCAGAATACGGATAGCTGCTCCGCAGAAGCATTAAGTACTCCTGGGGACGATTTGCATCATGTGCATACTCTCAGTCAGGCGGGGTCAGCGTAGGGATTCTGGGCCACCGCTGCTGTTGAGGGCAGTTCCTCCTCATCACGGAGAAGTATGACAACCTGTGGTGCAGGATCAACCGCTAGATGTCGAGTTTTACCTGCTATCACTATACAGGCGAGGCTTGGATGAACATTAGTTTGTTCACTTTGTCTTTCGTGCTTAGCCTTAGCCTTCACGATTTTCGTTCATACGCTTGCCGGCTGCCAGTCGGCTATTCAGACATGTTGCCTGGTGAGATCTAGGCCAACAAGCTGCAAACGGACGCAGCGCGGGGTGACGCCGCGAAGCGTCGCGAAGCGTGCTGCTGCCGCGAAGCGCGTCATGCACTTAAAGGGCAAAAACATACTTGGGCTGTTTGTTTCGCTTGTGATACTGCAATCAGTGCATCTGCGGACAAGCAGCAGCTGCCTTCCGCTTTAATCTGGCTCAAGATGCATAAGCTGGCGTGTCCATAGGACCGTTGACTTGTGCAAAGGAGATGGGTGTGAGCAACTTGCTGGCAAATTTATCATGCACAAAGCGGCTGCTTAATAGGCTATTGCCGAACGTCCCTCAGATAGCCTCTCAGCCAGTACTTCTGTCTTACAACAACAGTTTTTGTGCATGTTCTGCACGAAGCTGCAAACACCAAGGTCGTGAGACATAGTTGCGGCCCCAGTTGAGCATTCCATGCCACTGGACCTGCTCACAATTGTCCATGCAAAGACCGTCTCGTCTAAGCGGTTAGGTATGCTTCCGAGCAGCAGTGGTGGCAGAGGGGTTCGTACTGAAAGGTTGTCCTTATAGAGTCTTAGAGAAGGTCGCGAGAGTTTTTGCGGATCCGAGCTTGTGCGGTCTACGTGCCTCATGAGAGCCTCGAGTTATGGAAGCCTTATCACACCTGTCCAGTCCCCTGTGCATTGTTGTATGTCTTCTTGTGAAAGCTGGTCCTCGCATATCATATCGTAGTGGCTCTTGAGCTTCTGTCTTTGCATATCTTAGCATTTGTTGTGGCGGGCTCCGATACCCAAGCTCAGGCAGCAACGGCCAGCGGTGCGGGCCTTGGGCCCTCCGGGGCAATGCCAGGGACTCGGGCTTCGCTTGGCTTTTGAGATTTTGTCTTTTCCATGAGATCCTGCTATGATGTAGGTTCAATGCCTACCCTCAGCAGAGGACGGGTGTTGATAGGGCTCTCTCGCCTGGTCAAGCTTGGAGTATTATTGATGTGAGCTGTTTTTTTGGGTTCGTGGGAGCTGCAAGGGGAGCCACCAACCATACATGGTCGAACAAAAGTTGCAAGCGGCGGGTGTCAGCAGGATTCGTTGCCATAGGCTGCAGGATGGGTGCTTGCTGATTTTGCGAGCACTGCTGTACAGCGTCGTCCGTTCATTCCTCGGAGTGTCAAGCTCCCTACGAAGGCTTTGGGGGAGATGGAAAGGGTAGGGATGGACCGGGATTTTCATCGAGTGGTGCAATGAGCTGGGTACCTTGGTGAGGACAAGCTGTTGGAAGTTTGTCGTCCCACTATGCCGCAGCGACCTCAGGCAGCAGATACACGGCTAGATTCTGGGTCTTGGAAACTCTTTGCATCAGGCTCAGTCCACTCAGATTGGTTAAAGCATCGTGGAAGGGGCGAGTAGCGCTGCAGAATGCAACTAGCTCGAAAATCTGCCGAAAGTCTGCCTTGCTAAGTTGCTGGCGGGCTTTGCCTGGTGCTGTACGCCTCTTTCGAGGCGTCCGAGGATGACAGGCCTGTCTGCCACAACTCCACATTGCTCTACACCAGGTCCTTGCAGGGTGAACGTTGGGTTTTGGCGAGCGTAGATTTTGGGGTTTTTGGTGTCGGCGTTGGTGTTAAGTGTTGGTGTGGGTGTATGTAACTGGGTTGTTTTTGTGGGGATACTGGTAGATAGGTGCAAAGCAATGGTTGACATCTTGAGTCACATCGACATACATTAGTCAGCGTGTTTCGGGATGACAACCAGCAATCCATCCCGCTTGGAGTGAGAAGACTGGGAACATTCTGTGAAGACCGCTCAGCGAAAGTCTTGTTGTGGAAAGCATCACTTGGTGCCTTGAGATTAGAACGAGCCCCGACTGAACCGCTTCACGTTCTTGCTGTAGGCCTCTTCCTGCCACTGTCTGAGGTTCATGCTTGTTGTTTTGGCTCGAGTATGTTCGAGTCAGCGTTTTGTCTACTTAGGAAGCATCCGCTGCTGCTTCGAGTTTGGGAAGCGGGTACATAAGTTGAAACAGCATAGTTGCAGGTGCTGGCAAGGCAAGCAAGCTAACCCACAGAGGCCTCTATCGAGTGATGATCCTTCACTGAAGCGGATGCAGTCTATGGCCTACGGCTTGCAAGTGTCGCAAGTGTTCACTGTGCGACTCGGGGCGACATCCATTGCAGCCGAGGCCTTTCCTGTCTTCGCAGACCTTCGAGATCGGACTGTGGACACGTCAAAAGCCAACAGGCAGGGCCCTAGGCGAAATCACGGATCTGTCCGACACAAGATCCAGTCTGAATTGGCACAGTATCTCCAACCTCAGCACCAGGTGATGAAACTTCAACTGCGCTCCGGCCTCATCTCATCATCGTGTTGGCACATGTTTGGCACATGCTGGGCATATTTCTTGCCATGGGATGAAGACTTCCAAAGGCCCGAGACTTCCAGATCATCCGCAGCAGACTTGGGCAGTTTCTTGTACTGCACGACAGCATGTGGCTGAAGCCTCTTGCGTCGAGGAAGAGGTGGAGCGTCTGAGGCAGCAGCTACTTCTAGAAAGAAGCAGGACACCTGAATCCCAAGAAGGTTGCTATCCCTCACAGGAAAATTTGTGTTATGAGGATCGCGGAGCAAAGTGCGGAAATCGCTAGGCTGCGCGGTGCATTCCTCAGATGTTTCTCAGAATCAGACGCGGCAGAAGTTTTGACTTTGTCGCTCGAAGGTTCGGTGACTCCGCAGCCTGCAAAGACTGTGCAGGAAGCCGACGTTGTTCACCGCGGAATGCCTATGTGCCCACATGTGCCCGTAGCACTCGCCAGGATTTCGACCCGACGCTGCACAGTGCAGCGGACACGAAGGAGCAAAAGAAACAACTGCCTCAAAAACCGTGTCATGGTGTCAAGAAGCATCTTTGTGGAATTAAATATGTATTCTTGTCTTGTTTGGGGAACTAAGAGTTTTCGTGCGAAGGGGCTGTGCACATCGTGGCGAAATCTTCGGCCTTGCATGAGTATGTTGTGCTTGCGAGTCTCTAGGAGTTTGGCTTTTGCAAATTACATGGATCCCCGAACGTTGGAGTATGTCGGCGTACCTTGTGTCCGCTTGGAGGATTCCAAAAGGTGTTTGCATTGGTGGAGCCTTCTGCATTTGCAGCATGCACTGGAACCCTTAGCTTGAGTTGAAGGTCTGGAAGTGGTCTGTCTGAGGGGTTCTGGCTTTTGTGCACTCAGGCTTTTTTGGCGTTGGGTCCTTTGATCCTGAGCCGCTGGATTGTGCAGGAGACGGATGCATCCATTCCGGACAGCCTGTGGCGAGAGCCCCCTTTGCTTGACAAGGAGGCGGGGGCGTCCATGTTTCTCACAAGAAATGGTTGTCAACAGCAATGCCTGCGTACGTCTGCGCATAGTCAGCATTTGGATGAACGCTTTCTTCTGCAAGGCAGCTTCAGCATCACAGCTCGAAAAGCACCTCTGCAGCAGAGTTCGGTTTTCTCGATGCAGCGGACCTTCAGGAAAGGGGACAGTTTCGCGTGTGGAATTTCAGCAGCTTCTTTGTCCAGTGCCGCATGCGGGTTTCAGCAGGCAGGGTAGCAAGCAGGTTCTCCGATGGCGTTCGGCCATGACGAAGCTCTGGATTCTCTGAGAGGCTACCTTCAAGAGGAGTTCAGCGGTGTGCGGAGGGATATAGCTGCAGTGCTGGATGAGCTGCAGCAGGCCAAGACTCAAAGAGTTGGCTTCGAGGCCTTTGGCGCACAGACCTTTACTGGAAACGGCGGAATGAGCAAGCACATGTTCACGGCGGCCGTCAGCGAGAAAGTCAGGAAGCTTTCGGCCATGGCCTCCGAGGTCACTCCGATCAGACGACGGAGGCTCTCCCTCCCGACCTCCTGGAGTGGTACGAGCACGCAAGAGCTCCATGATCTTAGGCATTTGAACCATCTGAAGCCTCCACGCCTGGAGGCTTCGCAACACTCTATTGAAACTGCTTCGAGCAGTGAAGGGGTTGAGGAGCTAATCCTTCCAGCCGACATCCCTGGCACGGTGCAAGAAGTACCTGCGCCACAACCATCGCAACCCGTGATCGATGAAACCCCACTTGCAGTGACCAAAGATGGAAACGCTTGCGAGTCAATCTCAAGAACACTCTCAAAGAAGGATGCAAAGTGGGTCCAGGGTCTCGATCGCGAGGATGCGAAGCTGAATCTGTTTGAGCGGAAAACGGAACCTGTGGATAAGATGGGTCGTGGGATGGGCCTGGTAGCTGGAGCGGACGACTTCAACGTCAAAGTCTTTCGATCTGCCTTCCATCGACGATGCTACAACATAGCTACAAGCAGCTCCTTTGAAATCATGACCATCCTGTTAATCTGCTCCAGTGCGCTGCAGATAGGCCTCTCCACAAATGACATGGCCGAGAGGCTCGTTACAGAGACCGCCTCTGCCCATCGGATCTTGGAGGTGTCGCTCTCATAGGAACAGCAAGCAGTGCAAGCAGCAAAGATCAGCAAAGCATGAAGATCAGCAAAGCACGAAGAGTCATGCCACAGACGATTGCACAGACAGAAGTTTTTCTAGTGTTAGCTTTGGCTGGTTCTTTAGACAAGTGGGCACCAGAGTGCCAGAGATTGCCAGAGGTGATCTACTGCATCGTCTTCTCCTTGGAGCTGAGTGTACGATTGGTGGCACATCGACTAGACTTCTTTACCCAGGTCGGCTGGGCATGGAACGTGTTCGATCTGCTACTCGTAGGTTTTCAGCTGGTGGAAGAGCTCTTGCTAGCGCTGTCTGGTCCCGATCCTCGGGGTCCTCTGCAGCAGGTCTCCCCAACCACCCTGCTGAGAATTGCCCGCATCCTGCGTGCCGTCAGAGTGTTGAGGGTGCTCCGTATCGCCCTGATGGCAGAGGACTTAAGGCTGCTCGTCAGTTGTCTCCTCTACTGCTCCCGCCCCTTTTTTTGGACCTTCGTCCTCTTGGGTTTGATGCTGTACATCGCAGGCATTTACATAACACAGCTGCTCTTGTTCTATCGTGTGGAGAGCCAGCAGGGCCACGAACTGGAGAATTTCTTTGGCTCGGTACCGCGCTCCATGCTCTCTCTTTTCGAGGCTATGACTGGTGGGGTCGACTGGGATGTCCTGGTAGCGCCCCTTTTCGATCTTAGCGCTGTGGTCGGCATTGGACTGGTCTCCTTCTTCGCTTTCGCGATTGTGGGTGTGCTCAATGTGGTCACTGGAACGTTGCTGGCCTGTTTATCGCGTGTTGTAATGACACTGTGCTAAAGCAAAAGCCCACCCTAGGCCCGATGGTCCTCGGATCGAGGCTTCAGCTAATACACAGTGTGACCCTTGAGCAATCTAGGTTCGTGCAGAGCGCGATCGTGAGGGCCGAGGAGGTGAGGGAGGTGCAAAGGGCCATGAAGGCCAGGAAGCTCTTCAGAACTTTGGATGACAACCAGAGTGGTCAGATCTCTTACAACGAAGTCCTGAATCACACAAAGGACCATTCGGTCCAGGACTTCTTCAAAGACCTTGACATCGAGGCATCCGAGGCCAAGTTTCTCTTCGACATGTTGGATGTCAACCAAAGTGGCTCCATCGATTTCGAAGAGTTTCTCAACGGCTGCATTCGGCTGCAGGGGCCTGCTAAGGCCATCGACATTCTTGTGGTAACACGAGAAACCCGCATGGTTTACGACAACTTGACTCAAAACTTACAGCATCTGCGGGCCGAGCTGACGGTGCTCAGCGAGCGGCTCCTTGGGATTTCCCAGGGGTCGAAGGATTCAGCGGAGGCAGAGGAATAGGACCTGGGACCTAGGATCTTAGAGTCGAGGGGAGTCGATGCGTGATCTGTTGCGGCAATGTTTGAACTCCAATCTGATGGACACTTTGTTGCTTTGGAAAGGGCACTTCGCTTCCTGAGGAAGTCGGAGAAGCTCCGGATGCCAATTATTTTTGTTGAAGTGAAGTGGCCGCCTGTGCAGCAGGTGGCAGTGTCGAAGACACTGCCGGGAGCACGGACGGATCGTTTGGATGAAGCAGAATTCAAGAGCTCAGCTGAACCCACCTTCTCAGAAGCCGTGTCACCCTGAATCCAAATCACGCTCAAGGCAGTGGAATTACGAGGACTCTCCGTCCCAGGCGAGTGCAGAGGGACTCAGCCTAAGCGTTTCGTCTCTTGGAGAGATCAGCGACTTGGCAGACCAGTGGGAGCACCCGAGACGCCCTAAAGGCGGTTGAGAAGGACAGCCCCTGCCTGCAGCCATCCTGCTTCTTTGAAGTTTATCTTGGTTGTACACTCTCAGTCTCCCTTGGTCAGCAGTGCCGTGCAGGAGAACACCATCACGGCTGGATGCTCGAGTTGTGAGTGCAGCGTTCTGATTCCGATGATGCAACGTGATGGGCTTCTCGTATCTTCTGCCGCCATACAACAGACTTTTGGCTTGATGTTTACAGCCGGTGCGGAAAGCCTTGCCGTGGTAATGCTACCGATGATATTGATCAGCAGGATTGATTACCATTGATGATCCTTTCTCGAGGTGAAGGCTGGAGACCGAGAAATTGTCCTCCAAATCAGCAAGCCGGACCGCGATAGTACTCTCAGCTAGGTCTCCCTGACCAGACCAACATGCCGAGAGATGAAATGAAGGATGAAATTGGACATGTTGCCAGGAGACAACGCTGGAGCCGCCTTCTCACAGACCAGGCCAGGACAGGGAAAGCACGGCAGCAGTCCATGTGTGCCACTGTGACAAGATCTGTTTTGGGCGGATGCTCTCTGGTTTTTCTGGGGAGAGCAGGTAAGTATTTCATTCGTCTCCTGTCCGACGGTCCTCGCGGAGAGCGATGTCTGGCATCAATGCTGTTGTGGGCTCTCGAGTGTAAGGTCACGTGTCTGTCTACCGTGCATGCGCACTTTTTCCAAAGTCAAGACGGTCCGAAGCTCCCGATGGTTTTGGTTGTCTTTTTTCATGACAGGTGTCATCATGTCTGCAGAGGCTACGAGCACTCCTGCTAGGTCCCTCACACCCACACTCACTTATTCATTTGCTGGTGCGCGTGCATGTAAGTGTGTCGTGTCTACAGGTTATGCAGTCACTCATGTTTGTGCAACTTGCCGAACATGAGCATGTATGAGAATTATATGAATGTAAGCATAAGTTTTCAGAGTCGAAAGTGTGCATACACCTGAATAAATGAATATTTAATATTTATCTGTTCAGGTTTGCATTCGGATGTTTACATATGGGCATGACCAACCACAGCATGCATGAGCATCAACAAGACAGTGGTGCCTGTATTGCATGCTAACTCCCACATTGGTTGTATGTATGCGTGTAGGTAGGCATGCATGTATGTATATATACCTGTATATAATATATATGTATAAAATATGTGTAGACAGCTAAATACATGTGTCTGTATATATGTGTATACCAGCATGTGCTACCGGCCACGGGTTATCCACGCATTTCCGGTGGAACTCAACCTTGCGGCGCCAGACGTGCCTTCATAACAACCCTCTTAGATTACGTACATGAAAGGTCGTCGGGGCTAGACAGGCCTGAATAGTGCGTATTTGCAACAGTCACTCACGATATGTGGTGAGATGGGTCGAAAGGGCTCAAGCAACTAAACAGGTGTGTGCAGACAACGGCTTGAGGACGTGTCCTGCCTGCTGAATTTCGTTGAACTTCTGGAAGCCCTTCTTTCGCCTACAGTTTGAATTGTGAATGAATCGTTTCCTAATGTCACGATTTAGTAAAGTTTAGTATGCAAAACAGGAGTGTTGAAATAGCTTGTAGAGGTCAGCAGCATTTGGTTGCTAGAGTATGCACCAAGTTTCAAGAAGTTAAGCTGAATAGAGCACACATACTGCGAATTTGTATACCTATGAAGTTTTCGGATCGTAAAGGTTATGCGGGCGCAGACATTAATCTCCTATCAGAGCCAGCATCCACAAGCCTGACTTCACTCTGACTGTGAGACTCTTGTGTTGGCCAGCCACATCAGATGCACATGTAGTGGCGGCCACAAGAGACAGGTAGCTGTGCGGTTGTCTGTCAGCCAGGGTCGTGCATGAGACGGTGCTTCTGTCAGATATTATTCTGGAAGAGTTCTGATTTGTAAAATAGCTTGGCTTGGTTTGGCTTGGGTTTGCAGCAGGGGCCTGGATTTGTGCGGCCTGTGCAGGTTTAGGTTCAGTTCAGGGCGTTCAGGGCTTTCTGGGGTTCATTCCTTGTTTGCTTTCGGTTGTGAGCGGAGGCTTGTTTTCTGGCTTGAGGGTCTCTCACGGATTTGCACGGCATGGACGGGGTGAAGGGGCGGTTAGTACCGTTCTTCGCTTCGGGTGTCATCGTGGTGCACATTAGCCGACATGCCCGACAGTGCATGCGTGGCACACCCTGAAACATGGTCAGCTGCTGTATCCGATGTCAGATCGGTCTAATCTCTGAGAGACCTCTGCCTTTTTGGTCGCAGTGTCTGACCACGCCGATGCACATGTCTTTGACTAAATGTCTTGGAATACTTGGGTGCCTGCATGTAGGTCCCGGTGTGCATGTCTCTATGTGTGCGCACACCTACTGTTGATGGATACGCCTCTTCGATCCTCCATGCGCATATGTACACATCATGACAGAAGTCATGTACATGCATGTACGCAGGGTTTTGGTGGTACGTTCCATAGATGTACACATACAGTTGACATACAGTCACATTGACGTGAGCTCCTACATACATGCTTGCATACACAGGCATGTATCAGTCTGGTTACACACCCTGTCTCACCTGGCGCCGCGTTTGTTGATGTAATGGTGTCCTTCCTGCACGACTGATCTCCAGGAACAAGAAACCCAAGCAGAAGGAAAGAAGGACGGATAGAGACACAGAGACGAAGACACAGAGACGCATACCCACAAACTGGTACACATCCACAACATGTGTCGCTTCGGTATTCAGCATTCCGTAACCTGCCTAGACTGTTTTGTGGTGTGGGGCAACAGGGCGAACGAGCCCCGAATACAACCTTCTTGCAGGGTCCGAAGTTCTGGAAAGCAGCTTTGCCAGGAGCCCAGAGGAAGAAGGGTTTGTGTTTTGTTTCTGCAAGCCTGTCGACGTGCTTTGGCAATTGAGTGCATGCTTCTGCTCGGCTTTCAGAGACTGCCGGCATCTGTACCCCAACTCTACGTTTCGCGACCGAACACTTGGCACTTGCCATGGACTTCGTTTGATTTATCTCATCTTCCAATGCTCAGAGCCGTGCGGCTTCTCGTGTTAGTGCTGGCCGCAAAAGCAGAGTCGGAGTCGGCGGACGACCTACCTGACTTGTTCCTGATCCAGGTCGCTGCACAAACCTACAATGGAAGTGGACTGAAACACGCGCTTGCGACTGCCTTGCCGAAGGTGTCGAGCAGTGACCGTGAGCATTCCCTGCTACAGTCTGCGCCTCAAAACCGAAATGGTACTGCCAAGAAGGACAAAGAGAAAGAGAACGATGGAAGCCAGATTGTTCAAGAGCAGCTGGGGCTGAAAGCCAACAGCGAATCAGACTCAGAGGCGTTGCGAGCTTCTTTTCTTTTCAATATCGGCTTGATCTCTGCCTACTTGGTACTCTTCGTAGTGTTTCAGAGGTGGAAGCCGCTCGTATATCTGCACAACACAACCATTCAGAAGGCACCTGAGCCCCACCCGTCATGGTTCGGTGTCTGGTTAAGCTCAGAGGAGGTGGAAGAGTATGCTGGGCTGGACAGTGCATTGATGATCGAGTTCTGCAACCTTGGCATGAAAATCTGCATTTATCTGGGGATCCCCCTCACCGTGGTCTGTCTCCCGGTCTTCTACGTCATGGGCAAGCATCCGGGTGCCGCAGCTGCAGGGAAGCCGGAGGTCTTTGAGGCTTGGAGACCAATGTTTCCACCCTGTTTTATCTTCCCCTGAGGTCCAAATGCAGACATCTGCACCAGTGCGGTGCAATTTGTCCCTCGAAGCTCGCTGGACCTTTTTAGCATCAGCTCCTTAAGGTGCAATGGGCTAGCCATGCGCTCCTCGGCTCATCCTTGGAGTGTTGACGCATGTTTTAATTTCCTAAGCCTTGGCAGTCAAAGCGTGCTCCGGTGGGCTGCTTCGAGGTTGGATTTTGGCTGCTACCACTTGGATAATTGTCTGGGCTGTGCAGCGCCTTCTACGTCAGGCGCAAAAGAAACCAGCCTGCATTGAGTAGTACGTTCCGATGTTGCTGTTTCAGTTTTTCGCCGTTTTCATCATGTACAATGGAGAGTAAGACTAGACACGCGCCCAGAACGAGAGTGGCTCTGAGCCAATCTGATTGGCACCATCTCCGTGTCGAGAGAGAGAGAGAGAGAGAGCGAGACACCGCCCTGGCGAAAGAGAGAGAGAGGGCGAGAGAGAGGGAGAGCCGCATGACCAACCGCCAACGGTACAGGTTCGAAAAGACCCTCGGAAAGTTACGTTCCAGCTACTGCATGATCACCGAGAACACCCTCCTGAACCTGTTCGGCAACACAAGATTTGCGGAAGCTGTCCAACAGCACCACATTGCAGCTCAAATTCAATGGAACGAGCAACCTCCCTGTCCAGATCATCGACAACAGACCTGAACATCAACGCATCACAGGGGGTGGTCCCTACCAGGCAAGTGACCAAGAACGAGGAGATGCGACCGTAGGAGACGTCTTGTTTGTCCAGCCAGCTCATCTTACATCAGGTCCATCCTCGTCAAACAATGGGGGAGAGGTCCCCCCGCAGCCTGACATCTCGGACTTGGAAGAAGACGCAGAAAGAGCAGTACGTGAAGGTCGTGCACAACAGTGGAATATTGAGGACGCTTCATCGAGTATGCGATCCTCGATAAGAATTGGGGAGGTCAGCTTTGACATTTCGTGGTTTCAAGGAGCAGGCCCCCTACCCTACCGCCAACCATACCTATCGCGCCGCACGTGATCTTCACAGCGAGGGCAAGCATGGCGGGAGCATGGCGGGGGGTCCTTTGGACCCCCCAGCAGAGCCAGACTATCAGACACCCTCCCCGAGTACGGCAAGAACCATCGCTAGTGGCATATAAGACTTTGAGCTCACCGTGGGCCACGGGGCCCACCTTGCAACCAGGAGTTTCGCTCACACTGCAACCAATAGGGGCCTGGATTGCTACAACGAGGTTTGAGCTCACTTTCGCCAGAACGCCACGCTTTTGGCTGGTCACAGTCGACGCTTTGCCTACAACGAGCCCGGCAGCAGGGGAGTTACCCCTTCAGGTGGGGCAAACCTTTTTTCTGGAATGGCAGGGGACTATCCGACAATGGGTTCGCAGGCCAAGGTTTCCTGGAGATATAGAACGCCTAGGAGGCCATTCCATTATTCCAGCTGCCGACCCGCCAAGCCTCCCACGCCACCGGAGAGACATGGTTTCCCGAAAGCTGACCGAGATGCTGAGAGAGCCACCTCCTCTACTTCGGGGAATCGCCCCGATTCGGGAGCATCCACAACGGCAGCCACGCAACCCACCCAAAGCCAGGCCCCCGCTGCCACCGAGTACGGTGAACTCTGGTTCAGAATCGGAAACGAGCTGGCCCAGCGAGGACCCTGCAGAAGAAGCCCCTCCCAGCACGACATCCACGACAACCTATGTACAGGACTACGAGGCCACTGGACAATGTTTCAATGACGCTACCTCACTGATGCAACGCACCACGGAGGGCACCAACCCGCCAGCAAAGCCGAGCACCTCACCGAGCCAACCGACAAACCATGAAGCCGAGCAAAGCATGGAGGACCCGACCTGGAAGCCTCCTCGTCCCCCCCAAACTACAGCAGAGCTCGTGCAGACGGTGACGAAGATCCTTCACCAACTACTACAGAAATCCTTTGCACTCGAAACCGGGGAGAACCTACCCCAACCACGATGCCATGGCCTTCGAACTGGCTCTTTCGCTGCCTATCATGGATGCGGTTGAGGCACTACAACATCTACTACAACAACACGGGGAGCTTCCCCGAAGAGTGCTCAACAAAGAGCTGGCACACATCGAGGAGCTTCTCAGGCAGGCCAAAGCCACGCTGGCAACGTGGACCAAGGAAGCTGAGCCGCCGGGGGTGCATGAGGCTCTAGCCTGCATCAGGACTGCACTCGACGCGTTGGACTGGGCCCATCTCGCAGTGGAAGAAGGCAGTATTCTCCAGACAGGGGAAACACTACACATCGCGCTTCAAGCCTTGCAGAAAGGCCAAAACCATATGGAAGCCTTCATCAAGTGGGTCAACCAGATCATGCAGTCGCACAGGGGAGAACCACCACCTAAGAGACATCGAATGACGGAAAGCCCATCGGGGAGCGACCACGTGCCGCACTATGAACCACGTCATCCAGCTCCTAGCTACTTCATCCTCTACCACGACGAGGTGATTCAGAAGTACCTCATGGCGATCGGGGGGCACCTAGACGAGAGGGGGAAGCCACCCCTTATTCAGTGCTGCGGGCGCAAGAGATCCTACGTACGGTGATGCCCTTTGCTGAACATGAGATGGCTGTCAGCTTGGGAGAGGCACACGCCCATCTGGCACAATGGACTCAAGCGCTATGGGGCCATCCCATCCAATTGGTGGAAGACAGAGACGAGACTGGTCAGACGCAGATGGAGACGGGGGAAGACCCTGCCCCCAGCGAGGCAGAAACAGTGCCTGCGAACAACCGGTGGTCAGGCACCACAAGGAGAACAACCATGGACAGCGCTGCAATGGAAAGGAGAAAGGCACCCTCGCGCAGACGCCGACGACTCCAAGCGGCATTGGAGGGCACCAGTGAGTCTGAGCGCAGTGACTAGTCCGCTTGCAGAGGGGCCAAAAGACATGGGGAAAGCCCATTCCGTTTCAGCCGACTAGTATGGTGGTTAGTGGGTTTGCCTTTCTGTTGTTGTGTGACGTTTCTCTTGGGACCGAGACTTTCCCCGCCTCGACCTGCTCCAGGCTTGACTAGGACATACCAAGTACTGCCAGTTGGTGAGGAGTCAACTGTTTTGGTTGTTTTAGGGATCGCTCGTATCGCTTTCTTAGTCACTCGAGGCCTGCAACTTCCCACACCCGAGGCAGTACGAAGATTTCTTTTGGTTTTGGCAGGGTGGACGTACTGTGATGCATGCACTGTCGTTTGTTTTTGAGTGTTCCTGTGTTGCTGCCCTTGTGAAGTCCACCGAAACAGACACACTTCACTTGTTTGGAGGAGAGATCAGCCGGCCGCATCTACTCTTGTTACTCTTGTTGCCCTAGGGGATGTCCCCCCTTTAGTCCTTTCTATGCTTTAGTGAGTCGGCGACCGCTGATATGTGCCTCCCAGAACGTATATGCAGACGGAGATGCGTCTTGCAGGGGGTCCTGGGAAACTTATGTTGGTGCATTGATGCTTCGGTTTCTCCATTGTTTGAGCTTGAGGACCCCGTTGGGCAAATATTGCCGTAGTCGTGCGAGTGAGCATTTTCCGCAAGTCCTCCGCACATGTCGGGGGCGCCGGATGGCGCGCGGGCAGGGGCAGCTTCCTCCTGCCCCTACCCCTGCAGAAAGAAAGAGAGGGTGAGGTCACTGAGGTCCCCGCCGAGAGAGGAAACAAAGAACTCGCAACCCTAAACGACAGATCCACCAAAGCCCGATCGAAGAACAAGAAGTCCTGAAACCAGCTGCGAGTAGGCGAAGTCGATGGAGTTGTCGGGGGATTTGCACGTCCTGTGTGGGAAGCCAGGCCGTTGAGCAGGTTTTCAGCACAAGCAGTCGTAGGTATGACCGCTGTCCTGCCCGAACTGGAAAAATCGGAAATGCACGAGTTCGCGAGTGTCACCATAGTGGCTGCACCGACACATGTGGGCGAGACAACGGGTAGTTGGCCAGTTGGCGCGTCAGCTCATGCAGCTGGGAGCCACTCAATTTGCCGTTTATTAGCGCTTAAGCCTTATGTAAGAAAGCTACACCGTCTTTGATAAGCCTTCTTTGCCCTTTGATGAGCTGTTGAAGTTGAGCCAGGACCACTGCGGTTTGTTGATGGTGCTTCAAGCTTAAGTCAAGTGAACCCTTGCATGAAAGGAAGTTCGTGGAGCGACGTGTTGCATGGCTGCAGCAGCGCCCCAAGCCACAGTCTTCTACACTTTTGGTCACCAATATTCCTCCAAGTTATAGCTGCTTGGTTGCATTTTTGCTGGGCTTCCGGACCTAGCACATGGCACGATTTTCTTGGCACACAAGCCAACCAAGGGTCTGATGCCAAGCTGAAAGAATACTTCGACTATCTCTTCCCTGGTGGGATAGTTGAGCGAGTGTATATCGTCAAGAAGCTCTCCAGCTTGGCGGCCCTGCTCGATGAGTTCTCGATTGCCGAACAGCGACTCCATGAATCGCAGTACCTTTGGTTCCTGGCGAACAAGGACTGAACGACTCTCTGAGTTTTGTTTGTGGAGCTGGGTAAGATCAATGTCCAATGTGTCCAGGACCCCGACAAGCGACCAACAATCAAAGTTCTTCAAGATGCAGAGGCTGTGGACAGCATCGATCACTACACAAAGCTTGTAGCAGCTGGGCATCGTTTCTCGAGATGGAGAGTCCGCACAGATACGTAAGTATTCTCTACCCATTCGATCTTCGAGGGAGTCCTCAAGCTTGAGAGCTTTGTTTAGTTGGAGATGTTGAGGTCCACTTCAGATGAAACCCGATTGAAACTTTACTAGGGGGCAAAGAGACAAGAAGACGGACATGTCACGAAGCTGGTGTGCTTACACAGCTGCACTCGTGCAAGCTTAAGGAGCACCTGCAGCGCCACATCGAAGGTGAGAGGGACCAGATACGTCAAGCAGACAGCTTCGATGAGGCTCATTCCCAGCACTGCGCTCGGAAGCTAGCTTCTGATCCAATGTCTGCCGCTGCAGGCAGAGTACAGCGGTGCAGCTGCATTCGTGACGTTCAAGGCTTCCCGTGATGCGGAGATGGCTCTACGGCTACGGTTGGAACCAGAAGGCCGAAATGAGCAATAAGGTTAATAAAGCCCTTGTGCGATGCGGTGGAACTTTGGATGTCTTCTTGTGATGCTAGTCTGCAGGGCACTTTCGTTTGGGAGCTCATGCAGGGAGTCACGAGTGTCGGCGGTTGTGCTCTCCTGCATCGGCCTTGGGGTCTCCAACCACTTTTCTTCAGATTCGGTCGTTTGAGCTCCGCGGTTCAAAGCTCCAAACTCGACCGACTCTCCGACGAGGGCGCCACTGAGAGATAGCATGGCTGTTGCGACGTTGTGTGAGAACGTCTTCCCCCTGATCTAGTCATATAGCGGGGGCTGGGACCCGAGTGCTTCTTGTGGGAAGCCCACTCTACGCAGCCTTTTTGTTCGCAACTCTTCGTGGGATTACTGCGGTGCAGGCCATCTCTTCACCATGGAGTATCCGCCGGTTCCGAAAGATGTCTCATACGAAGATCTTCTCCGAAGCCCGTTCCAGAGGCCTCGCGGCGAATGATCCAAATTGTTCTGTAAAGGAAAGAGTCCCATCGCAGGCAGATGCTATACCTACTCGGGTATGTCCTTATCTTCATGGTGTTTCTTTTCTTCTTTCCGCTGATTGGCGCAGCCTCCTCGATTGTCAACTTGGAGAACCTGGAGCGGATTGATTTCGTACATCGTATGATCACGAGTTCGACCTGGGTGCAATCTGTCATGGAGGGAATCTTTGCAACCTTGTTGCTCTCAGTCTTTATGGCCTTCCTGCCAAGCACACTGCATGTAATCATTGCCAGCACCTTCACCCTCAATTCCAAAGTGCAGAGCCAGCTTTTCCTGCAGCAGTGGTACTTCTGGTTCCAGGTCATCTTTGTTCTCCTGGTTACAGCAATAGGAACCTCATTGTGGCAACGTTTCGCAGATGTCTTGACGTCCCCGACCTCCGTGGTGCTGGATTTGGCTGGGAGCTTGCCGAACACTTCCACCTTTTACATGAGCTATATCATCCTTCAGTGGTCGGTGTCGGTCCTGCTTCTCGACGCACAAGCTTAGCCAAACTCGGCTGTAGGAGGGGCTCGGTAAGTTTTCGGAAGATGTGGGGCCTGTCGGCCGTGTCTCATGTCAGTCGAGGAACATCCTTCGCTATCAGAACTTGCTGAAATTCTTCGCTTGGACAGCCGTTAGCGAGGAAGCACGCGCCAAGGAGCTCTCAGAGCCGGAGGATCCAGATTACTATGGTGATCCAATCTGGCGTTTAGTGATGTCTAGTAAGTTTAGTAAGTTTAATATGTTGGTTGTCACATTGCTGGCTTGTCGATCTCCTTGGGCTGAAAGTTGTTCTTGAGTCCATGAACCTTGGTGGGTTTTCCCCGGTTTTTCTTGCAAACCACAGGCATCGGCTCTCGAAGTGCGCGTTTGAACGTGGTGCTGGCTATTGCACTGGTCTTTAGCCTCATGGCACCCATGGCCCTGTGGTGCGGCTTCGTATACTTCCTCATCAACCGCTTCGTCTTTAGTGCCTCGGCAGTATTGCAGTGTTTTTCGTTATACTACTACCAGTCACTACCACCACCACGACCGCAACGGCCGCTACTAGTAGTTCTAGTATGTATGACTAAGTATGAGTGTCGTGATCATATGAGCACAGCCAGTGTCCCCCTTTGGGAGGCTACCTGGTTGTCTTTGCGGAGACGACGAAACCGGATCTGGGAGGCTACTTTTGGGCCCAGCAGCTGCGGCACGTCCAATTCACACTGCCGATCTTCGTTCCTTTGCGGGTTTACGTGATTTGTGAGTCTGGGTTTGGGGTTTAGGCGTTAAGGTTTGTTCGCACGTGACCCCAGAAAGAAGACGAATGCAGCATGTTGATGCGTTGCTCTGCCGAAGTTCTTCTGCAGTGAGGTAGTCGTGATGAGTGGATGTCTCTGGACGAAGCCTTACGGAGGACCTGGCATGCTTGCACTGCTGAGTCTCGTGGTCTGGGGATTCGATGCCTGACTTATCTGGCATCCGGTGTTTTTCTCAGAGACACGAGCTTTCACATCTGTCTGCTTTGCTTAGGAATATTCAAGATGGGCGGACATCTTGTGGGAGACCCTGTCCTTCAGAGCAGTGGTCGAGGGATCCGAGAAGGGCTCCCGTACATCAGACGAGGTCTATGTGCAACCTGAACTCTCCCGCAAGCTGCGAGTTCCTTCCATTGCAGCTTCCAAAGCCGGATAGCCGTTGTGAGAATGGTTCTGCATTTCGAGATGATAGCAAAACGGGTGCCTCCGGGGCTTAGTGAGGCTGAAGCTTCGTCACATGAGCAAAGGTTAGTGCATTGGCAAGTCGTGAGGCCCAGGCTGAAGTCGGCAACTCCACACAGCAGGCCGCAGTCGTCTTTCGAGCAAGACTTCTCAGGGCTTCGCCGCTTCGCCTGAAAGTGCAGCATGTCAGGTTCTTGCCTCCAGGGCTAATGTCAGCGAATCTGTCTCGGATCCTGGCCCGAGCCCTGAAGCGAAGCATTTCTTGCAGTGGCCCTTCTCTGCATAGAGGCAGAGATAGCGAGAAGAGCGCGACCCAGATCACTGTGCGCTCAGGGCAGTCGTGCCCTTATCCTGTTCGCAAAGTAAAGCACCCGCGTACTGCTGAAAGATGCCAGGCGAGAAGCAGTCAATGTGAAGTGATGGTGGTCATGTCTTCTCTGCATGGGTGCAATATTGTGTTTGGGACCAAGTCGAGGAAGATAGAAGGATGCACACCAGCAACCCAACGATGCAGGTGCAGCAATGCCATGCCTGGAATTTCGTGAGAGTAAGGCATTCGAGACTGCTGCTGAAACGAAGAATATAGTTGCCAATGCGAGCTACGCGTGCCGCTGATAAGCTGATTTAGCTTCAGTACCTCGGGATTGAGCTTTGAGATCTTTGAGCCGACGTTTCGGCAACAGCGTTGACAACAGATTCACATCCGAGTCCTCATCTTCCGAGCCCAGTAGAGTACCCGACATCCTTCAGAAGACTGCTCCACAAACCACTTTGAGGCAGTCAATTGTGATCCAAGTTCGCGATGGGAGCGAGGAGGCGAGGCAGCTTGGGACCTTACATGAAGGATGCGATGCCTTTCTGCATTCAGGTCAGGTTGCCTCCCAGGGCTGAAGACAAGGCGCGGACAAGGCCCCGTAAGATGAGTTTGGGGCACCTGTTACTCCGTGCAGGAGTTGGCCCTAAACAACACCTCTGCGGCACCGGTGCTGCCAGAAGTGGAGACAGCGAAGGTCCGAACCTCGGCAGTTTTTCTTCTCTGAGCATTTGGCGGGACGACGGGAAACGCATGACCTGAGGCGGTCCCTGAACTGCCAGAGCCGTCGGCATTGCCGCAGGAAACGATTGGGACCATATGGCCACCATGCGTAGGCTGCGTTGCTTTGGCAGGACACCAGCCTCAGCCTCAGCCCTGAAGCGCCCGGGCCTTCGCTTCGAGGCGCTTTTGGGGCAGAGGCCTTTCTGCCCATGCCGCGACCAGTGCGACGCAGGTGTTCAGGGAATCCAGGGTGCACCTGAGAGATCCTTGCCCGAAGCTGGGCTCTTATTGATGTCCCAGGCAACATGGAACCGCATGTAAGCTGAATGCGTGCACATCTATGCAGGAGGAGGCTGCCACGACAACGAAAGGCCACTCCCTGCGTCAATTTACTTGCACTTCAGACTTTTTCTCCGTTGCTTCACAATTCGAGGTTATTCGGCCTACGCCAATCTTGCCTTCCGCACGCGCTGAAGGCTTGTGTAGTCATGTGCAGTCAAGCCGCACCTTCTCCCAGTCACTCTAAAAGCAGTTTCTATGGCAGTGCTGAAATTTTGTTAGATCCAGGGAGAACGTGCAGCCTAGAGTTAGTGTCCACTCTTCCTGAGAATCCAGGAAGAAAGCCTTGATAGGCTTTGGTAATGAGCCAGGCTTTGCGCATTCGTCGTGACTGGCCGAGAATTCAGGTGCATCTTCCGCTAGTTCAGCGCAGTAGCCACCACTTCGGGCGACTCAAGCGCTCTTTATTCAGCAGCTGGCATCAGTCGTGTGCATGTTGATATTGAACATCCTGCACGGGCTACATTGAACCACAGGGCTGCAGCATCTGCAAGCACTTCACAAATGATTTGGCAGCTTTGGCTCACAGAGCCTGCAGCGGGTCTTGAACCCTGGCTGCCTCGGGACTTGGGGGCATGGAAGCTGTGAAGATGCTTGGGCAGCAGATATTTGCGACTGCCTGCTTTCACTTGACCTCTTAGCCTCGAGCTAAAGTTGGGGTTGTTTTATTGTCCCTCTTCGCCCTGTACGCAAGGAAAAGCGAAATTCAGTGAAGCAGCTCCGTGTCACAGCCTCGAGATGCTGCAAAGAGAGCTCGTTGGCCCTGACATCGCCTGTGGTCATTGGTGCAGGTTGGCTCGGAGAGCTTCGGAAGCGATGGTGGCAATGGGAAGGATCCGGTTGGTTTCTGCTACATCGTAGAAACATGGCACGCTTATGCAGCATATCCGACAGGCAGGAAGAGCGATGCCAAATAGTTGCGTGCCGCAAGGGGCAGGACAAGCAGTTTGGGCCGATATGTTCAAAGCGAAGTGTTCAGCAGACAGCCGCCTGAGTCTGGCTGCAAGGATGTCTCGACTGGCAAAAAGTTTATCCTTAAGCTGCGCTCCAAGAGATTTGAGGGAGGCCGTGAACGGCATCCTCTCGTGACGTGTCTAGGTATGGGGAAGTTGTGCGAATTGGCCGTGGCAACGACAACGAGGCTGCCGCTGCAGTTTGGGCTGTCCGGCTTCGGCTTTGGGGTTGAGTCTGTCGAGTTCGAGCCTTTTGGAGCATTCAGGGGAGTTACAGTGAATGGCATGGAACTACTAGTTACTAGACATCAGAAAGCAGGACATGTGATCCAAAATGTAGGTTCTCTTTGAAAGCGGGGCCACGTTTCTTCAGTCCTGCATCGCAGCACGGCCAACATGACTTGGGGGCATGAGTTGTGCTCTGCATCCTGCCGTCCTTTCCCAGACAGATTGCAGCATGCAAGCTGCACCGTTCAGGTGATCTTGGACTATGAGGGTGTATCGAAACACCACGCCGGCGCTTAACACACACGGGCTTGGCTGTGTCTCCTCGAAGTGATGGACATCAGGCTGAGATCTTCATGCGGGCAAAACAGCCAGAAGAGGCCGAATGTGTGAATGTGTGCTCACCTTCACAAAGCATGATGGCATGTTGCTTCACTTCCCCAGGGCGTGGCAAAGGGACAAATGATCTATGGAAAGAGCATAGCGTGCACTCGGTTTACAGTATCATTACCAGTGTCTGGTATACAATGTAATCAAACATGGTTTTTTGGCGCAGTTGAATCTTCAGCCTAAGACACATATCATTCGGAAAGATGTGTTGTACGAGACAAAGATTCCGGGATATGACAATCGCTGCGCCTCAGAGCAGACACCTTGTATTGCATCACATACCAAGGCATCATCAAGCTTGTCATCTTTCCCTCTCTTCGCAGACAGCCATACAGACTGTACATACGTGTATGCAGACACACATACATGCACACATACGTACATGCCTACAGACATACATACATGCATGTGTGCACACGTTCATCCATCTGTCCGTCCGTCGGTCCGTCCATCCGTCCATCCGTCCATCCCTCCAGCCACCCAACCAGCCAGCCAACCAGCCAGCCAGCCAGTGCGTGGCATTTACAAGATTCCACAATCTGCCATCCCGGCACAGCGTGACATGTCTTCCCGCCGCGCAAGTTTGTTGCAAGTGAGACTTCAGAGCAGAAAGGAACTGCATAGGTCATGCGACACGATAGTCGGTTATGCCAGCATACAGTTAGCATGAATGTACAGCAATACTTTAAACTCGCAAATCGCAGCGTACAGTAGCATCTATAATCACAGCTCTCTGTAGTACATGGCAGAAAACTAGCAGTCGAGCGCTCTGATATAGCCGAAGCTACTACGACAGCATGTGCAGTTTACAGTGCATTCCAAAATATAGGATTACGCCATACTTTGTTGTAGCTGGGAAGCTCAAGGGTGATTGTCTCAGTTCAGAATAGCAGGATTCACTCCGACAACTTGAGGTCATTCTTGGTGCAGATCTCAAGTCATGCGCCCAAGCAGACGACTTTCTCGTCTGTTGCCAGTCTCGCGCCGCGGACCAAGGATGACAGGCCTGCTGTCGATTCGCTAGTGACTCAGAGGCTTCGAGGTGGGAGGAGATTGGAAGCCTCTACTGATACTGGCACCTGTCTGAGGTGACCTCAACTCCCGGAATGGTCTCTCCATCCACAAATCACCGCTGGTCCGCTTCGCTGTGCGATGGTAAATTTTGAACTTCAGATGGAATTTTGCTGAAACCCGCTCGAGCGCCCAACCCCGGAATGGACTCAGCCTGCAGCCAATCATCAGCCATCATTGCTTCATGACGCTTCCAGGCTGCGGTCCCACCGCTGGGTGCTTTCGATCGTATCGTTCCTGGAATTGTGCAGGCACACGAAACGGCTCTCGGTTTTTGAAGTTTGTTTTGCAAGCCATCGAATCCTTCGTCAGGCAGTGCAGGATGGTCTTCCCGACATGCTGGGTGAAAGGGCATAGTGTGAAACATGGGGGCACGATGTGGGTCCGTCGACGATTTCATGTATTTTCATGTGTCATCTGCCAGGCTGGAGTGTTCTTGTTCCTGCCAAGAGTCGCCATCAAGACAAACAGCCCCGAGCCTACTTGCTAATAGCCATAGCTGTCATGTGCGGTGCAGACGAGCAGATGGACAGCGGGGGGAAAATGCGTGTTCTCGCAAGGATGACGGTGGAGCAGCGCCTTCTGACACTCTATGTGAGCTCCGTGATGGTGGAGGCTTCCCTGCCTTGGTAAATTCGGCTGTCGCAAGGAGCGAAGCTTGTGTGAAGCTTCTGTGTGTGCTCCATGTTCAACTCACAAACGCGAGTGCCTCAGAGTGCATTGTGCTCCAACGGGTTGCCCGAAGCTGCTCAAGCGGCATCGGAGCGGGCGGCCGGCCAGAATCTCGCCGCGTGAGGCCAAATCAACGAATGCGTGCTCTGTTATGCTGTTGTGCAGCAATGTTCAAGCGATTTGTTGGAGGCAGCATGGGCGTCGCCGTCAGCGCAGAGCATGCTGGCGGCGGGCACGGCCACTCTGGTGGCCGGGTCCATTACGGACATGGTGGATCTGTCGTTCACCACGACAGTCACATGGTACATCACGGACATGCTGGACACGGACATGCTGGACATGCTGGACATGTCGTGCACGAAGACGACGGATGCGAAAACGTAGGCAGGCAGTGCGAAGTCCGCGAGCTCAATCCTTGTTGTGCAGAAACATCATGAGTCGTGCTGTTGATGCTCGCCAGGCAGTATTTGCTTCGAGCCCGTGGGAAAGAAGACGGTGGCTACGTGGAAGTGGGTCGGGGATGGCAGAGGTTCTTATGAAAAGGTTGAGAACTTCGTGCCTTTGCTCAAGTAGTGATTAGTGGCTCATGTAATCATGTGGCTTCATGTGTTTATGCATGGGAGTGCAGCCCTAGTTCCACAGCGCCGAGGCCTACGTTGGTGAGAATGCTGGTAGCTTCGAGCGGAGGCTTGACGTCACCTATTCCAGGTGGAAAGCACGTGGGTGTGTTTTGGGCCTCTTATGCTGTCTACTCCTTGGTCTTGCTCTGTTTCTCGTACTCGGGCACTTCTTCCATCGACAATACCATGATGAACCCCAACCTCACCAAGACGACGTGTGGGACTGCACCAAAGACTTCTTCAATTGGCAGACCCTTTGGACAGTTCCTCATCAAGAATGGTGCTGCGTCCACTATGGTCGTGGCTGCCCTACCACCACACCCGCAACAACAAGTCCAGCTTTCGATTGTGATGCAGCCTTCAACAACTGGAGGGTTGCTTGGTCCAGTCAGAAGAAGGCATGGTGCTGCCACAAGCTAGGTCGTGGCTGTCCTCCACACATAACCACCCCGTACAACTGCCACACTGGCGATGTGGAAGTGTGGACGGTGGGAAAGCGCCTTTGGTGTTGCCAGAACTACGAGGTCAGCTGTCCAGATTACCACCCAAGCTTACCGTATGACTGCCATGCCGGACTTGAGAACTGGGTGGCAGGTTGGTCTGTGGGAAAGAAAGGATGGTGCTGTGCACACTACAAGCTTGGATGTGCACCAGTCACTCATCCTCCCACGGTTGCACATGGACAATATGACTGCCATGCAGGGTACAGCAACTGGAGGCTTGGATGGTCGGCCCACAAAAAACTCTGGTGCTGTCACCGGTTTCACAGAGGGTGCTCAGACGCACCTTATGATTGCGATGCCGGATATTCCAACTGGCAGTCTGGTTGGTCAACATCCAAGAAGGCGTGGTGCTGCCATCACACTCATCGCGGCTGCATCGTGTCGTTGCCATATGATTGCGACGCGGGGTACAGTAACTGGCAACTGGGTTGGTCTGCAAGCAAGAAATCTTGGTGCTGTGCGCACAGCCACCGTGGCTGTGGGGGACCTACGTATGATTGCAATGCTGGCTACTCGCATTGGATGTCCGTATGGACCCCTGCCAAGAAGGAATGGTGCTGCCATCACTACCATCATGGCTGTCCTCCAGCGTCAGTTCCCTACGACTGCGATGCTGGCTTCACCAATTGGCGGGCGGGGTGGTCGGACGGTAAGAAGAAATGGTGCTGCCACCATGCTAACCGAGGCTGCTCGCATATGCCCTACGACTGTGATGCCGGTTACTCCAACTGGCACCATGGCTGGTCGGATGAGAAGAAGAAGTGGTGCTGCCATCATTTCCATCGAGGCTGTGAGATATCATCCTACGATTGCGATGCTGGCTATGACGATTGGAAGAGCGTCTGGTCCAACAACAAAAAGTATTGGTGCTGCGAGCACTTTCAGAAAGGCTGTTCCCACTGGGACTGTGACAAAGACTACTCGGACTGGGTGCACGAATGGGGTGCCGAGAAGAAGCAATACTGTTGCAACAAGTACCATCGTGGCTGCTCGAGTGACAGCTCCTCTCTAGTATCCGCCGGATACGATATGCACCATGGGGTGGTCACTTCGTCTGACTTGACCCTGGGCCATGCCGCACCACCATTAAGCATGGTTCCGTACGGCTATCACTGGGTGCATGTCCTCCACCACGGTGAGATGAGATGGGTCGCAGTCCCCGACAAGCACCACATCTCTAACATCGGACATCCCCCCGGTGCACCCTTGGCGGGACATGCCTGGCAATGGCGTGAGCACAAGCACCATGGTGACCATGGTCATTGGTACCAGGTTTCCATGTTGCGCACACCTCACAGCTAACTCCACTATGGCTGTCTGCGGTGAAGTGCTCGAGTGAGAGTGGCAGGGCTGAGAACATCGGTGTGTTCATCCTAGCCAGCAGTGTTGACTTCACTGTTGCAAAAACTCTTCTGTGTGGCAGCCTTGCCAAGAGCGATTCGAACTTCGATTTCATTCCTCCTTGTTCTCGTGCAAACTCCAAAGTAGAGGGCACGAAGTGCACTTCTCAGTGAGCAACTCACCTTGGGCACACTATAACCTTGAGCCCTCGGTGATAATGCACATGCAAGCGGTCTCACTATTCTGTTAGCCAAAGTGCAGAGCCTGTAACTTCGCGGAGCCGTAGTCAAACTGCAAGATGCGTCATGGCAGGCTTGGCAGGACCGCGCCTGCTTTTGAAATCTGTCAGGTCCCAGTGCCGCCACCTGTGCGCGGCTTGTTTTTGGGGATGGATGGGGATTTTGGACGATGCTTTCCTTTCAGTTCTTGCCCAGGTGCAGGAACCTCCCCCTGTGCTCGCACCACCAAGACAACTGCCTCAGGCCACCGGCAAATTGGGACTTGCACCGTTGTTCTCTTTAACCTGTTCCAGCTTCCTCGTGGAGAAGATGGTCTTCCCTTGCAGTGTCGTTTGCGGTCATGCATCACTGTGTATATATCTCATACTTAGACTGCGCCGAGTGTACGATCCGCGTTTCAGTCGCAGGCAAGTTGGCACATCTATGTCTATGTCTGAGGTGACGCCTGCTCTTTTCACACCACCACCAGCAGATGCAGAGATCGCAAAGGCATGGATGATAGCTCGGCAGAGTATAGCATGCACAACCGCCCTGCATCCGGCTCCCCTGGCTCCTTCTTAGAAGGCCCTCAAGCCCAAGAAGAAGAAGAAGCCCAAGGCACGTACGCTCATGTTGTTCCGGAGTGGTGGCAAAACGTTTTTTTTTCTGCTTTGCAGTGTGCGAGCCCAGCATATCCCAGTGCTTCATGTCTGACATTTTGGATGACTTCGATGCTTGTGGCTGTGATAGACTTTGCCTGGCAAGGAAGACGAACGCCCTGCGGCTCGCCCGAAATCTCGCCCTGAAGGGTTCGGGACCCAGAGTGAACAGTTTTCGTGGACGGAAAAGATTTAGGGCAACGGCTTGCATTCAGGCTGGCGACCATCTCCGGCGAGGCCGCAGCACGGTTTCGCTGGGCGCGTTTCGGAATGCATGCCACGGCAGGCTTGGCCACCGCCACTGCCACGTGAAGAAAGTGATGTCGAAGCACTTAGCACTGAAGGATGTTGACAGGTGCGAGAGCTATGAAACACCTGTTGAGTGCTGCTGATGGAGGCCTCGGATGGTGGTCAGGACATTCCGCCACCGAAGGTGCACTGCAACGATGTGCTGGGCGATTGAAGAGCTTTCTTTGCATCAGCTCTGCAACAAACTTGTATTGGGGTCTCCTGGATTCAGAAGTTGAAGGCCAAATCTGGACCCGGTCCAGGCCAACGACCGTGCACTGCTCAGAACTCTTCGGGTGATGCAGGCTGCAGCCGAGATGGGCCGAGATGCAAGAATGAGGTTGACATCACCTCGACCAGAACGTCGACGCTCTGACAAGGTGGGCCTCTCAGAATCTTGCAAGAGACGCATGTCGGACCCTGCTTATGGGGCGGATGGCTGTTGTAAGGTGGTAGTGGCGGTGTACAGATGGAGCAGTCTAGATCCAGGTGGAGGTCTCCAGTGATGAGGAAGGTCCTGCTCCACGGTTGACACAGGCCTCTCGCACACATACCAGAGTCACCAGAGCCCGCTTCTGAATTCTGACAAGACTGGCCCTTCAGGCGAATGTGGCGAAAGTGTCAGCAGCGGCTGCTGTGGCTGTGGGTGTTTCGGAGACCTGCACGTGCAGATAGAAAGGCCCTCCTCATCTGGTCGCTCCGAACTCACTCAGGAGCCTGACGACGTGGATCCAGACTTGCGCAGCATCTCTCCGATTTCGACGTGTGGATCTTAGAGTGTCTCGTGAATGGCAGCAGCTTTCGAGACTTCGTTGGGTTGTGCTGTTGTCATGCAGTTTCGGTGAGCTGAGGCCTGGAGTCTTCCCCTGGCAGGTGGGGAAGAAGGCCCTCGTCGCCCAAGACCGTCCGAGCAACAAGTCATGCCCTGTGATCTCCAGGCAAAGAAGAAGCCAAGGCGAGCGATGTGAGTGCAAGCTGTCAGATGGCAGAGCTCCCTGCCACCAAGGGCAGAATCGCCATGCAGTGCAGAGGCTCAGGTGGCTGACTTCGCAAGAACCCGGAAAATCCAAGCCACCCTGCAGTATCATGCAGGTTCGCAAGAAGCGCAAAGGAGAGACGGGCAAAGCCACCAAGGTCAGGGACACCAGGGAGTAAAACAGGGACAATCTTCCAGTGCGAGGCAAAGAAGCTGCTGCTGACAGCACCAGGACAAGGCCAAAGCCAAGTCGCTTCTTCAGTGTCAAAGCTTCTCGTTTGACGGCCGAGCCTAGCAGATGCTATGCCAGGAATGCAGTGGGATCCCTACATGCCGCGAGCGACAGAGCCGCGTGAAGCTGAGACTGCAGCCTCACTCTAGATCGGCCAAAACACCCAAGACATTCTAAGCTAGCCGGTACGGGGTTTGTAGATGTCTCGACGTTTGCGGGAGTGACTTGAATCTTGAATCTGCAATGAAGGTTTGCAGTGACGAAGTCAGTATGCACGGGGAAACTCCGGCTACTGTTTGAGATGACAAGTGTTGCAGTGTATGTCGATGAGCTGTTAGACAGAGCACAGTCACGCAGACCCACACACACACACATTGCTACACGCGCCTAAAAACAGAAACACACACACACACACGCGCACACCCACACACTCTCTCAATCTCTGCACGTCTCTCTCTGTCTGTGTGTGTTTGGTTCATCACAAGTGGGTAAAGATTCTGAGCAGGGCCTCTACACACCCAAGGTCTCCGTCTCCTTGCTCAGCCATTCCAGGAAAAGCCAGCCGGGCACCATGCTCGCCGGTTCTGTCTAACAGTTTCGGAGTCACAAGAATGTTGCCACGGCTTTTCTCCAACACCTTGTTCCAATCGCAGTCTTTAAGGCCGCGGCAAGTCTTCCAAGGCCGGATCGAAATTGGGCAGAGCTGCTGCTGTGTGCTCGAACACGACATCAAGAATCATGCTCACTCCAGCTACCAGTATCGTTTAAGCATCCAACATGCTTGTTACTCGACGTGCACGAGGACGTTCGAGACCGTGTGTGGCCAAGCATTTGCCGTCTGCATTTCGCTACACAGAAGCGGAATGTTGTGCAGCTGAAGGTTTTGATCCTTCTCTGGGAAAGGATGCCAAAAGAGCAGGTCCGGGTATGTTGCCTTCTGGTGAGCCATGAGATCGGCGCTTGGGGCTCCTTGGCTCAGGCGAGAAGAAGAAGCGCACGAAGGAGAAGGAAGGGGGCGGTCTGCGCAAGGAGAAAAACGGCTTGTGAGAGACGTCGTATGACGGCTCGGTAGATCGAGCAGGGCCGAGCAAGGAGTTGCCACAAACAAACTGATCTCTGGACTTCTGGGCTGCAGCTGACAAAGAAAGTTCACAAAGTCATAATCATCCGTCAAGCGGCCCTTTTCCGCGATTTGTCGTCGTAGTCAACTCGCCACCTAGAATTGCCGGCTGCTTCAAGATCCAAAGAATGAGGGATATGTTAGGGGGTTAAAGAGAAAGAGTGCTTTGATTTCACGCATGGCCGCACCGGGCTGCCAGCTATGGCGATGTGGTTGGCATGTCCAGCCTCTGAGGCGATGCAATGAGGTGCCGCTGCGGGCTCATGTGATCTACCCAAGACCTAGCCTTTGGGAGGATGCGACAGAATTTGTTTCAGGGAGCACATCGCGAAACGTGAAGGCTTGCAAGTCTTGGGACGAGCAAGAGATTTTTGGCTTGGGACATGCTTGGCATCGCATCCAAAGGCCTTCGAAGCATTTTTTTCTGTCATCGCTCCATTGGAGCACTTTGTCGGTAGTAGGCCGAGCTCGTTGGCAGGCGAGGCGAAGACTTGCAGCCGAAAGCGAGGCCATCTGGCCGTCTCTATTGCTGCTTCTCGAGTTGCTCCAATGCTACTGCCAGTGCTGCTGCTGCTGCTGCTGCTGCTGCTGCTGCTGCTACCAACACTACATGTACGACATCAACTAATACTACCACCACTGCTGCTGCTGCTACTACGAC
>CAJNJA010010078.1:0-14420 GCA_905231915.1 Symbiodinium necroappetens
TGTGTGTGTGTGCGCGCGCGTGTGTATGTATGTAATGTGTGTGTGTGGTCGGCCTCTATACGGCATCCCACGGCGCGCGTGGGGTCGGGGCAGGCCTCTAGCAGCCTCCAGTGTGAGTGCGAGAGCCCTGGGTGTATGAGTGCGTGCGTGTGTGTGTGTGTGTGTGTGTGTGTGCGTGCGCGCGTGTGAGTGAGGAGTGTGAGGTGTGTGAGTGAGTGTGAGTGCGAGAGAGGACGGAGAGGTGTGTTGTGAGTGACGAGTGAGTGATGAGAGGACGAGGAGGAGGAGGAGGAGTGATGATGAGAGGACGAGGAGGGAGGAGGAGGGAGGAGGAGGAGGGAGGAGGAGGAAGAGAAGGAGGAGGAAGGAGGAAGGAGGAAGGAGGCGCGGATGCACGCCAGAAAAAATGAGAACCCCACACAAAGATGTGGGGAAAAACGAAAAAATCAATAAGTACCAGCGCAAACTAACAACAAATCGATAGTAATGGTTGTAACAGTGACACCAACAGTAAACATAACCATGTAATGACAAGAACAATAGCAACAACATCACTCTAGCAGAACCACAACAATAATCATCATCATTGCAGCAACAGTAAAAAGCAAGATGAATACTTATCAGCAGTATGCATCAGCACAAAGAACTAAAGCCACTTCACACATCCTACGCCTTCGTCAAGCTGGCACGGATGTCCATCCAGAAGATCACGAAACATGACTTGCAACTCGGGATTTCGAGCTTCAGGCCTTCAAATCCTGGGCTCGCTCTGTCCACGGTGATCCCCGGGAAGCACCGGGGGGAGGTGGAAAAATGGTGCTGCACGAAACAGCAGATCGAAAAAACCCTGCAGATCGAGGCGCGCTCTTACCCGCGCTCGCCCACAAGTCCGGTCAAGCCGCACTAATGTAGAGGCCTTAAATAATTTAGAATAGGGTTTTGGGGGTTCCCTACTATGAGTATTTGCATAATGGGCCCCAAAACCCTATTCTAATTCTTAAGGCCTCTTTGTTACAGCCACAGGATCTGAGGAAAACGACGCTTCGCCAAAACTCCCCCAGGTGAGCAGACGACCGTGCTGCGGGTACGGAACATGTGGCGAGTTCCTGTCCTTGGCTTCCGAAGGTGCTCCAACCAACTTCCTGGTCCTCGGTCTGGGGTAAGCTTTTACAAGCCCCATGGCGGTAAGCCAAAACCGCAAATCCTAGAGCACAAGCTTAGGAAATAGCATCAAAGCTCCATGAAAGAAGATGGGTGGTTGAGCTTTCGGTGTTTGGGAGTTCTGGCTAGGGCTTGTCTGTTCGGTGGGATGGACGTCTGCTCTATGCCTGTGGCACAATTCAAAAATTGTTGCTAAGCCGTTAAAATTGTCCGACCGTAAAGGCTTCTGGACCAAGCGGCTGCGAAGTAGCTTAAAAGAGTCGTGATCTGAAGCGGGATCTCCGATTCGAATTGTTCAGGATTTTGAACTAAGGCAGAGGCTTAGATATGAAACAGCAATCCGTCGGGTGAGAAGGCAGGGTGCTCCACCCACCCCTATCCTTAACTGTAACCCCAATACATTCAAGCCAGACTGAATTAGCCCATATACCTGATGAGTACCGAGACTGATGCTAAAGGGAATACTCTGCCCGTCCTTGCCATGGTAATCCCCCTGATCAATCGAATGCGTTTCTGGCTGAGGGCTCAGCGCTTGGAGGACGAACCTCCGAAACCTCCATCAAAGTTAACCCGCGCTGCCGGATCGTTCGACTCATCAGGGTTTCGGGTTCAGGGTTCTTCGAGGGTAAAGAATGGCTTGCTTCAGGACCCTATGAGGGTTCTACAAGGGTCATGATTCTGAGCCGGCTCCTTTCATCACAGCCGTGGCCTGACCCAGCCAAAGCCGCAAAATCTACCCAGGGCTAAACCCAAAGCCTTGAACCAGAGCTAATTCAGATAGGTCCTTCCGACAAACACCTTTTGGGCGTCACTTATACTCAGGATTCTACCGTTTAGGGTCTATATCAGGCCTGCCCCCTCCTTACAGGACGTTACTATGGAGAGTCTATGTCAGAATCCCGCACAGGATTGCACTACTCAGGGTCTAAAGTAAAGTGGGTCCCCTCGATGCTAGAACTCCCAGGTTCCTGCTGTGATACTAGCGGGGCCAGTAGTAGCAGCAGCAGCAGCAGCAGCAGCAGCAGTAGTAGTAGTAGTAGGTAGTAGTAATAGGTAGTGGTGGTAGTAGTAGTGGTAGTAGTAGTAGTAGTAGCAGCAGCAGCAGCAGCAGTAGCAGTAGCCTTAGCCGTAGCAGTAGTAGCAGCAGTAGCAGTAGGTAGCTAGAAAACCCCAAGAGCTCGCTTCTAATTATTCAGCCACGAAACCTGGAGCCTCTTGTTTACACATGCCCCACGCACTGGCCATTTCGCTCAGTTTCGAAGGTTTAGGGCGCGGGAAACCCTGAACCCACGGACCCGGCGCACCGTTGATACCAAGCGCCTTTCAAACGGCAACTGGCAACTCATCTTTGGAGAACGCTTACAAAGAAGGGGCCTGAACATGTATACCGATTGTTCAGACGATGCGATAAACAGAATCATGACAATTAACGCATTCAGCGGATAGTCTTACCAACTTGTCAGGCCCCAAGAACAGCCAATGGATACCAAATTGTCCGAACTCGTTCGGACGACCTGCAACAGGGCGAGTTGAGGACAGATCCCCGGACAGTCAGAATAAGGCTTCGGGTGTACGCAGACGGAGGCCATTGCGAGAGAAACGAAAAGCTACAATCATCCGTAGCTTCAGATGTCTTAGCATACTTACATACATGCAGATACATAACTTACATATATATATATTTATTTATTTATATTTATATTTATATTTATTCATTTATTTATTTACATATGTGTGTGCTATTTACTGTATAAATGTATATTCACTCATTTGTTTCTATATTTCTTTCTTTTTCAGGGGAGGACTCCCGGAGCAGGAGCACGCTTTGGGCAGAGAGCACACGGCACTCTGTCGGGAGCACCGCGTTCCGCGAGGTGGAGAGGCATGGGACTGTCGCGAGAAAACGACTTGGGAAGTCGTGGCCCTGCCATAGCTTCGAGCGATTTCAAACCCCAAAGCGAACCACGGGACTCGGGTCAGAGAAAGATCTCCTGCCCGAAGACACCCCAAGATACGCATGGCACTGCGGCAGGAGCCCGATTCACCAAGCATGTGAGCGCCAGGTACTTCATGCGACTTGGACCCTGGCAGCTCCAAAATTCATGCAAGACCTGGACAGAAGGATCCCTGACCTGAAAATATCGGGAGAAAGGAACGCTGCCTGTTGGGCACCTTAAAGGGAATTCAGTTTGGAGCAACCCACATGGAACTTCCCACAAATCTGCTAACTACGGTACCAAGCCGTTTTACTTGTGATACATCAGAACCCTGCAAAATTAAGATACTGCATCGCGCAGTGTCCCATAAGACCTCCTCGATGGATGTGGGGCACAAGCTTATGCGCATGCCGCCTGCTGCTTCTCGAAGCTTTGCGGGGCTGCCTCGGAAGCGGAAAATCGACAGCTGCACTGGCACGACTGCTGGTAGCGGTGGTGGCAGCAGTTGCGGTTGTTGCTCTTGTCGCTGCTCTTCTTGTTGTTGTTGTTGTTGTTGCTGTTGTTGGTTGTTGGTTGTTGGTTGTTGGTCGTTGGTTGTTGGCTGTTGGTTGTTGGTTGTTGGTTGTTGGCTGTTGGTTGTTGTTGTTGTTGTTGTTGCTGTCGTTGTTGTTGCTGCTGCCGTTGCAGCTGTAGGAGCTGCTGTACAGCAGCCGTCGTCCACTGGAGCAGCAGCAGCAGCAGCCGCAGCAGCCACAGCAGTCGCAGCAGCAACAGTCACAACACGACGGAACCATGAAGAATCATGATGACGAGGATGATGGGGGTGGTGGTGCGGCGGTGACGTTGATGTTGAGAGTTTGATGGTTGGGCGATGATAGGCTGAGTGTAAGTGTGATGGTGACCGTCGGAATGGGGATGGTAAGATGGAAATTCAGGAGTTCGGACAATCCAGGGCTTGCATCCTTGCACGGTCAGGTCTTTCCCGGAGCTAGCCTGCAAAGCACTGTGGACCTAACAAGGTTCGGATTCCTTACCACGATCAGACGTCTGTGTGCCTAGCGATCAAGTCCTCACCTCGGATCCTGCTGTCCTCCCCAGTCCCACTCTAAGGAGCGTGCGTCGAACCGCTCTCACGCCGGACCAGGCATGGAAAGTAACTCCATGGGACCTTACGTTCTGGGGCTTTTCAGGGCCTGCGATGCAGAGCCAAGATCGCTAAACCGCTCAACCCGACAGCGGAAACGAACACGACCCCGATGTCAATCCTACAACACCGCAACATCTGTCATACCAGGCCCAAAAAGCATCGCCAAAACCCTACGGAACACGGTGGTCCCCGAACCTCGCATCAACACCCCACAACCCTTCCAGAAACAGCCGTGCAGGGATCCTGAGCAGGGACATAGACACCTCTGAGAACACCGAAATTCGATTCCGGTTGAGGGTTTAGGGTTAAGGGGTTTAGGGGTTTAGGGGTTTAGGGTTTAGCCCCCACCTCCGGACCCGCCAACCCCTGCTGTCATGTGTCGTGTTTTTGCTTAGGGCCATGGTTGTTACGACTATTACAGTTCCATTGCTAGTGGCAGTTAGTTTAGGCTCTCCGACGCTTTCTCTGTTTGCAGTTTAGCTTTAGGTTCCTATTGTTGCAAACACTATCAATGCCACTGTGATTGTTCTCATTACCACTGATATTAACAATGTTATTGCTTGTGCTACCATGCCCAATACCGGTACCAGTGAATACCATTACTATTTCTGCTATGTTACACTGTTACAGACATATCAACTGTTGCTCGTGTTCGTCTGGTGGTTCCTGCGAGTCGCAACATGATCATTACGACTAGCACTGTTGTTCCTATTTACTGATGTCATGCTTAGTAGAATTACCGAGTGATTCCACCTTGCCGTCCCTCGGCCCCTATGATAACAGCCAGCTAGCTACTGGCCAAACCACAAGGACACGGGCCAGCGCTGAGGGTGAAAAACATCAGGGTAGCAAATCCTAAACCCTAAACCTAAACCCTAGAACGAGAATACCGATGATGATGGCAACCGGGACAGTGACTTCCGATATCTGCGGTTGTCTCGGAGGCCAGAGCTAGGTAGAAACAAAGTGGTTAAGGGGCTTCAGGGGCTTCAGGAGCTTTTGGTGGTTCTAGGCCTTCGGATTTTCGGAAACGGTGCAAAAACCCTGGTGAAGCCCTTATGAAACCTCAAGCCGTGATTTGGCCAGCCGAGAAGCTCAAGCAAGAAGGACACGCGAAACCAAACCAATCAATCCGGAAAGCCTCGGCAAATGTGGGCTTCAAAGGTCCGTTGAATGTTCGGGATGCTTTTCAAGATACAGGGAGGCGGGACCTAGGAAAAAAGTGAACAACACAAGCAAATTCCTGCTGAAGGTCACAAAAGACCCGGCGTTGCGTTGCTCTTGCAGGTGCCTTGCTCTCTCTATCTTGTTTTTCTATATCTCTCTCTCTCTCTCTCTCGACAGTACTCGAAACCAAGACCCCGACCGACAAAACCCTGAAAGAACGCGGACCACAGACCTTCCCAAAACTCCAAGCCCTACGAGTAGTCGTCGTCGTCGTAGTAGTAGAAGTAGTAGAAGTAGTAGAAGTAGTAGTAGTAGTAGTAGTAGTAAAGCGCCATGAGCGGTTCAAACATGTGCGGGGGCTTTTAGGCATGTCGTTACACAGCACCGGACACCTGCGAGCGTGGCTGATCGAAGAAGTGGAGAGAAATCTGCTTAGCACACCACCGAGTACTGTTTGCTGGGCAGAGCGGCTTGTGAGTGAGCTGTGGAGTGAGCTCAGCTTACCAGAGCTCTTTGCGGAGGCGGCTTTTGTTTTATCGTTTTATCTCAAGAAAGCTTTGAGCTGTTCCTGTCGTGGTCCTTTAGGAATTATCCCGCTGAAACTATCGAAGCTGTATCCACTATTCTTCGGGAGCACCATCATCGCATGAGCAACGCCTGGCTATTCCAGTACGAGAACCCCCCAGATCCTCATCCGGCTCAGCCCGGTCCCAAGTCCGGGAGCGGAGAGCAACATGATGACACAATCGGTTAGTATAGGCCGCTGGCGTGAGGGTTGGTCCTCACCCTCCGGGGGACCTGAAATCTCGGGGGCCTTGGTTCCTGAGATGAACACAGGAGGGGACATTGAAGCCGCTTCAGGTCAGACTGGAGCCTCTTTTTCCAAGATCCGTAAGCGATCATACAAGCGTGCAGTAAGACGTACGCAACTGCAGGGCGAAACTATGTATAGGGGTCGCAGGCTTGTGTCCAATGCACCTTTGCTTCCGGTAATAGAGGAGCAGACGCAAACACAGGTCAGGCGCAGAATTCGTTTTCTTTGCTGGAACGTGGGAGGGCTTTCAGATGTTCTCTTCACTGAATTACAGCAGTGGTTGCAGAGGACACCGAATAAGGACATCAATATCATCATCTTGCAAGAGACACACTGGGATTTTAGCGGAGATTGGTCCACCCAGGAGTGGCATTTTTGCCACACGACATCACAGCGCAAGGGAAGTGGAGGAATTTTAATCGGGATACGAAAGGTGCTTGCCAATGCACAGCAGATCCGATGGCATGAAGCGGAGCCGGGCAGAATTCTGCAGGTCAGATGCTTTCTTGACAAGCAACAGGTCGATATCGTGGGGGTCTATCAGTTTGCTTTTCTGCAAAAAGCTGGGATGTCCGAGACCATCCTGGATCAGAGGAGACGGCTTTTGGCTAAGATTGATAAGCTACTGGCATCGCTGCCGGTCAGATCGCAACTGATCCTAGGAGGGGACTTCAATGTCACCCTGACCCCGATGAGCAGAATCGCTGGTTACGGTTTGCTGCAGAAGGAGTTGTCGGAGAAAGAGAAGGCGGACCAGGATCTGTTAATGCGACTGCTCCAACGGCACAAGCTGTCGGCGCTCAACACGTGGTCCAAGAAGGGCACCGCTGCCACATACTTACACGCCAAGGGCAGGAGTCAGATCGACTATGTGTGCGCCAGGCAAGCCGTATCTGACGGGAATGCCAAAACAGCGAAACCTGTGGTGACGGCGATGGCAGGCTGGAGAACCACGGGTCATCTCCCCCTGGTGGGTTCAATCCCACATCGATGGACGCCATGGGCCAAGCAGCATCGAGAAGGAAGGGCGGAGCCCAAGGCAGGGCCCGATCTCCCACAGTTGGGCTCCTGGACGTCAGAGAACCGGCCATGTGGAGTCAGAGAGCTTCGCGAGGCAGTGTCGCGCGCGGGTGGAGAAGCGCCGGAACGGCTTGTTCGGCCGGAGCTTGCGCCGGTGACTGATGAGATCAAGGGGTGCTGGAAACTACGAAGAAGGCTGCAGAATGTGCAAACGTTGCTTGGTGCTGGCATGGTCTTTGTTTTTAGGTACTTTAAGCTTCGCATTGCTTACATGAGAGCGCACAGGCATCTTAAGAGGGCCCTTAGAGCACGCAAACGGAGTCGAACATTGGCTCTGCTCCAACAAGCAGAGACGGCAGCCTCGAGGCATGATATGCGTGGTCTGTTCGGAGTGATCAACTTGCTTTGCCCTAGAAAGGGAGTACAGCGTATCAGACTTCGGGATGATGAGGGGCATCTGATGAACGGCCTGGAGGAATGTAAAGTCCTCGCAGCTTATGCCCGGGAGCTTTTCATGGCTTCAAATAGTCCCAGGCTTCCGCTGCTACGCATCCCAGAGGAGATACTTGACATTCGAAAATGGCATCAGGCAGCCTCGAAGCTCAAGGCGGAGAAGGCAGCCCCGAATGCTACCCCTCCACTTCGTAACTGGAAACAGCACAGCAAACTCATTGTCCCTATACTCCATGCACAAGCAGTACATCATTTATGCAGTGATGAACCTCAAATTCCTGGAGAATGGACGGAGGTGCAGCTAGCCTGGTTGGCGAAGCCGGGAAAGTGTCCCAGCAAGCCCTCCAACTTGAGGACCGTGGGACTCATGGCGGGTGATACCAAGATGTTCATGACTGTCTTAAAAGAGGCGGTGCAGGCTGAAATCATGCAGGGCCTATGGGATATTCCGCAATTTGCGTACCGAAAGATGGCTAGTACAACGGATGCCCTGCTCAGGGGCAGTCTCCATTGCATACAGGTGCGCGCTCTGGCAGGCCAGGTCAACACAGATGTTACCACTCGACTGCTTACCGGGGCTCTTCCTGAACTTCAGGGGGGATTGATGATTAGCTTGGATTTGGCCAAAGCCTTTGATTGCATGCCTTTTGGAGTGATGTATGAGAGCTTGAGGGAGGTTGGAGTCTCAGATGCACTGTCCAGACTCATAGTGGAGACACACAGACAATCTGTATGCATCGTGCGCCATTGTGGTCACTCTGAGAAAGTTAAGATGAAGCGCGGACTTCGTCAGGGGTGTCCACTTGCTCCGAGCGTCTTCACGGCGTGGACCATCAAGCTATGCAGACTGCTGGGCACCGAGTGGTGTAGAGAACATACCAGTCTATTTGCAGATGATGTACATGGCCATTGGATCATACGAACGTGTCAAGAATTTCATGAAGCAAGAGCTCGAGCCCTCAAACCCATTGCGGCATTGCACCGTTCGGGCATGAAGGTCAACTTTGACAAGTCCATGGCTGTCCTTCTACTACGTGGAAGCGCCGCGACAGGGATTAAGCAGAGGTTTGTCAAGTGGGACAGGAACAGGTATGTGTTTGTTCTGGGAACGGATGAATGCATGGGTCGTGAAGTCAGGTTGCCGATTCATGATAAAATGGACTATCTAGGGGCCACTCTGTCTTATGGAGCGATGGAGATGCAGACCCTGCAGTTCAGAGCAACAAAAGCATGGGCGAATTACACCAAACTCAGGCCACTACTCAGAACGGCATCCTCTTTCAGTACCAAGCAGAGGCTGCGGGTGTTTCGAGCGTGCATAGTCCCAGCGCTTCTACATGGCATCATCGGGGTTGGCATCACGGCGGCTAGCCTGAGGTTGATACAGTCGATTTTCTCTCGGATGTTGAGGAAAATATTGAGGGTCCACGAGCACGGCATCCCCAACCATGAGGTTTTACGACGTGCGGATCTTGCCCCTGCCGAGCTATTGCATCAACTACTACAAGGCAAGATACACACGCTGAAAACTGAGGGACATCAATCTACTGATCTTAGTGCCCCAGCTTTGCATCGTGCCAGCTTCATTGCTCAGGAACTCACTCGAGTTGAAGCTTTACCTACATCTGGAGTCACTGAGGTGGACCGCACGGAGGAGGCAGTAACATGTCCTGTATGTGGAGTGGAATTTCACAATCAGAAGAGTTTGGAGGCACATTACACGGTGAAACATGAGTTCGTACACCAGCATGCCAGGACCTCGTTTGATCGTCGATTGCACACGCTGTTCGGATTGCCCCAGTGTAGGCTGTGCAGGCAGACCATGTATGATTGGGTATCAATGGAGCGGCACATCACGGAAGGCCGGTGTCCAAGGCTGAAACAGGCGGCTGCGGAGGGTAAGGACGTGGAGCATGTTATGCAACAGGCGCTACAAGAAGAACAGAAGGCACCACCGCGGCCTCCCACGGGGTCGAGAACACTGGAGGCCACACCAGGGAACATTGCTCCGCTACTACTGACGTGCACGCTGGCTCAATTGTCGACTCAGGCCAAAGACATTGCCAAGTACCAGACCAAGTGCATTCTTTGCGCGCAGATGGTGAAGGTCTCGGGGCACATGAAAATACACTGGCAAACCACACACAAGGAAGCCTGGGCTTGCGCTCATCAGGACGCTATCTCAGGGGCACGAAGCTTAAGGGCAATCTTCTGCAGGCCATGCCAGTTTTGTGGGAGCAATGCCAAGAATGGGAATACAGATGCCACTCATCATGCTACGAAATGTTCCTCCCTCTTTCAGGTCTTGGCTGTTCGCAAACTCTACTCGGAGGGCACTCTTGATCTTCATCTGCACTCCAGGCGGGGACCAGCTCTCAAACAACACGAGAAGGAGAAGCAGTACATGAAGGTGGAACGCATAGGCATTAAGGCGATGCTATGTGGGCATGCATCCAAATCTGCGCCGAGCGAGGCTACCACGACCAAGCCGGCGACCCCTCCTACCTCGGATCCGTCCTCAGAGCTCTTGGTCAACATGGCGCAGGGGGATGCACCAGGAGCGAGCAGCTCCATTGGCCCCGGCAGGTCAAACGGCTCTGCGGTGGCCGGAACTCGATCAGTCAGGCTACACAATCCACATAACCTGTGCTATATGAATGCTGGGATCTTGGCGTTAGTGCATGCATTGAAGGACACGGACCTCCCTCGGGGACTACGACAGCTCCGAGATGCCGCCATCGATGGGCAACAGGGCAATGGCCTCAACCTTGCAACGCATTTCGGGCTTAGAGCACTTTTCAGAGGATGGACACTGGAAAACAGGCAGAAGGACGCTGCAGAGTTCACGGGCTTCCTACTCAACAAGGTAGGCTTCGGACACATGTCGTGGGAATCTAGGGTGATGGGAAGGGGAGTCCACCAAGTGATGGACGCAGGAACAGGCATGCTGTACTTGGACCTGCCCCATGGCGACGGTGACCTTCAAGAGCTGGTCAGTGCATGGTCGTATCAGGCACACACACATGCGATCGTGATAGAGACAGGCTGCTTTATCGTACAGCTGGGCAGGTTTCCTCATCGTGGAAAGTCGATGATCCAGGTCCGCTTTGCGCAGGAAGTGAATGTGCCGGTTTTCACGACAGGGATTGACTGTGAGTGGGTACCGTACATAGTGGTGGCAGGTCTGCTGCACTTCGGGGACTCTCCAAACTCCGGGCATTATCGCGCGGTGCTGAGAGAGCAAGAAGATTGGTGGATAACAGATGATGGGGTTCCCGCTGCACCATGCGAAGTTGACTCCTCCTTGAGAAGGGCAATATACACAGTGTGGCTCAAACGAAAGTCCCCACCAGGCGCTTCCTCTTCGAACTAGCAGGCGGCAATGACAGCGGAGCTCGAGGTTCCCATGGAACAGGAGGAGGAGCTACGCATCTGGGCGGCCTTCAAGCAAGCGGCACCGCAGACCGCGGAATCTTTGGCCCTCGAGGTGGATCGCTCTGCCAAGTTCCACAAGCCGGAAGGCAAAGGGGATTCGAAGGGACCCGATGCCAAGATGACGGATGAAAAGGAAGCGGAGAACAATCCTGGTTCCAGCCAGGGTTCCCGGGGCAGGCAATCAAATGGCCAGGGCTCCAAGGGCTATGGGCAGCAGGGTGGATATCAGCGCTCGCGAAACCAAAACAGCTGGGGCTCCGGACGCTGGAGCAACTGGAAAAAGGACGATGAGGATGAAGCCATCGCCATGCTCAAGACTTTGGTTGGACAGCTGGCCAGGCTACGCTTGAGGCATGAGGACTCCATTAACATGTGGAGGGCTGAAAGCTCGTTCGTGCTGTTCGTTCGCACTGGCATTCCGGGCAGTCTTGTGCCATCCTTGTTTGCTGCGAAAACCGAACGGCAGAAGCTCAAGGAGGAACAGCCGGAGAAGGTCAAACGACCCATGAGGAACATGCTGTTCAGCTGCCTCTTGAAGGAGATGTTTGACAGATTGCAGCTGCTTCGGGGCGACACCGAGCGCCGGGGATCAATGGAAAGGCTGGGGTGGCTGAAGGGCGAGGACTTCCAGCGCCTCCGCTGGGATTCCAAGTTGAAGAAGAATGTCAAGGACGAGGAGTCCTCCGTGATTTCGTACGAGGATGTTATGACGATTTTACAGTCGATGCTGACTCGATGCAACACGGTGGAGGCTCTGCTTAGATTCCATCCCACCAGGCCGATCACGGAGCAGATGCAGGAGGGCACTGTGGCGTTCTTGCTGCAGTTCTCGCTGCAAAATGACAATGGATTGCAGCTCTATGCGGACATGAATCAGCTGTGCCACTGTGGCTCCACGATGGTCTGTGGAATCGAGGTGAAAAGGGAGCGTAGCTCTCGCAGTCAGCTGGCCAACCAGATCAGCCGCCTGTTAAACTCCCTCGAGAAGTAACCGGGTGTGGGAAGACCGAGCCAATGGCGTGCTTGGCACTGTCGGTGCGACGCCAAGAAATGGGTTTGTGCAGAGGCATGGGAAAATGCCTAAAGCACCACTTTTGTGGCATTGCGGACAAGGACAATGCAGTTTCGGGGGCAGCGCAGCCTCGTGTAAATGGCCTCTCAGTGCATCTCATTTTGCTTATCTTCGGCGAGACTCACTAGCTCGTACAGCCGTGGAGATGCAACAACGGCGATGACACACCAGCGAGAAAAACGGCACAGTTCAGATACAGAACGTGCTTGTTGTGATCCTACTGCAGCTACTGGTGCATACCAACCGCGAGCGTGCATACATAACTTGTGCATGTACTCAGGTATGGTGGACACGATTTCCGCGCCATCTCAACACTTGTCAACTGGCTGGGGTGTGGCACTGAGATTGATGATAGTGACCGCCGATTTTCTCGAGTGCAGTTCGTGACCATATCATGCCCATCAACTGCTCGTTGTCAACAGTGACGTCTTCATGTTTCCATGTGGGGTTGGCTCAATGCCAGCAACAGGAGCAGCACAGGAGCGGGTCTGGGCAGGGTTCCATGAGCGGGCTCTACGCATTCTTCAGATCGGACAAGGACCCAAGATGGAGAGTGCGCCGAGACGGACTGCATCAATTCTTCGAGCATAGCAGTCCCCAGCAGGAGCAAGGCCAGAGGGTTACAGTTCCTGCAGCTCCGAGTGTGCCACCAGATGTGATCATGGCTATCTCCTCGGACTCTGAGGCGGACGAGGACCCCCCATGTAAGCTTCGTCGAACGTTGACATCAACAGCTCAGGTCCAGAACGAGAGCTCGGCGAACAAGGGTTTTCTGGCGGACTTTTTCGGCCTGCCAATCTTGAGTTTGTCTAAGGCGACTGAGACGGAGCATGCAGCAGAGACCATGGCGCGCAGTTGTTTTGAGCAGGGCAGTGTTGCGTGGATGCAGATCGAGGCCATCATGAATGCATTACCCGATGAGGCCAAAAGGCGCTGGAAGCAGGAGGATCACTTGGGAATCGCAACCCCTAAATCCTTCATGACTGGTGCATGGGCGAGGGGACCTCATTTTGGTCTAGCAAGGAACGTAAAGCAATTTCCTCATGTGAGTCGGTTGCTGGCTCATATCTTGTTGAGCGTGGATGCCTCCTTTTGTTTCAGCTCGTGCACACTGGCCAGAAACATATGCGCGAAACCACATCGCGACAGCTTCAATGCAGTGAACAGTCAAAATTTGGTCGTACCCTGCTCTACATTCACGGGGGGCGAGCTATGGATACAAGGTGAGGAAGGGAGAACCTTTCTTTCTCCAGATGGTGAGCCAGGCACAATGTGGGATACTCGTACTCCTGTTCGATTCGACCCGCGACGACAACACACCACAGCACCTTGGGGTGGGGATCGGCTCGTGCTCATCGGCTACCACGTCAGACATGTTAACAAACTGGCACCCAAGGATGGGGAGATACTCTGCACATTGGGTTTTAAGCCTGACGCCAACCTGGATTGATGTGGCTAGATTTACAACTTCGGGGTGTATGCCTGGGGACAATATGGCAAGCAGCACCGGTCAAAAAATTTCTCCAGAGGAGCATACGAGAAGCAATGCCCACTTGAATGGACCTCACAATGCTCTTTCGTATGTTTGATGACTCACTAAGGTCATGGATCAATGCGCAGAGGCCAGTTTGCTCCTCACGGGTGTGCGACATCTATTCGACTGGTGTCTACCCTGTCTGGCGGAGGCTGCAAGATGATAACCGGTGATGGGCGATGGTCAACGTGTGATTCTGAAAACGGCCTGCTTACGAGTCAGATGTACAGTACTGTTCGTGATCTCCCGTACAAAGGATCCCGTAGACATAAAGTCAAATCATGGGGCTGGGAGCTGACGGCTCGCCCATGATGCAGGATGTGCTTGGTGCTGACGGCACGGCATCCTTTTTATACACTTATGAGCTGCCCACTGCATTCCGGGAATTTGTTTGACTGATCTCTAAGAGATCAGGGCATGTTTTTGATATTTGACGTGTTTGTCCGTTTGATCTACATTCTTTTCGGGCCTTGGGCGCTCCCCAGAGGAGCCGATGCAACAGCATCGCCGGCTTCACACATAGGTCGCTCGTGAGCGGTTGTGCATGCAAAGCAAAAAGTAGTAGTAGTAGTAGTAGTAGCAGCAGTAGCAGTAGCAGTAGGAGTAGTAGTAGTAGTAGTAGTAGTAGCAGTAGTAGTAGTAGTAGTAGTCGTAGCAGCAGTAGTAGCAGTAGTAGTAGT